>PVJA010039065.1:0-19296 GCA_004027025.1 Myocastor coypus | reverse complement strand
ACTCTGTAGAATGATTGTGAGGACAATATGCAATATGTCAACTTTCAAAGAAAAGAAGGGGGAAAAGAAAAAAAAAAAAGTAATGTGGTTTTAGAAAGGTTAATGTTTAATTGTTTGATCAATCTTAAATACCTATATGTATTAATCTAAACTGATCTGATGATGAAAATATGTAATATAACCATTGTTAAATTTAAACAATAAAAAAAGAAATAAAAAAAAATAAAATAGGAGTGAAAGCAAAAAATAAATAAATAAATAAAATAAAACAATTAAAACAATCTCTTACATTGTATCATATCACAGTCTAAAGTAAAACTAAAAACAAAAGAAACCACAGAACCCACACAAACACATGGAGATTGAACAATATTCTTCTAAATGGTCAACAGGGCACTGAAGAAATTAAGAGACAAATTTAAAGTTCTCAGAGTCAAATGATAATGAAACACTACATATCAGAATCCATATGATCCCATAAAGACAGTTCTAAAAGGGAAATTTATAGCTATGAGTACTTACATTAGAAAAACACAGTGAGCTCAAATAATCTAATGATGCACCACACAAACACACACACACACAGAGCAAGTAGAAGTAAATAAACAATCAAGTTCAGCACAGAAATTAGCCAAATTCAAACTAAAACAAACAAAACACAGTATCAATGAATCAAAAGTGTTAGTTCTTTGAAAAGATACACAATATTAATAAACTCTAAAGGGCTGGCCTGATAGCTCAGTGGACTAAAGCACCTGCTTAGGCAGAGCACAGTGCCCAGGGTTTGATCCCCAGCATGCCATACAGGTCCTGCTTGTGGGAAATGCCAAGAATGCAATTGACACTGGGTGTGACGGTGCACAACTGTAATCCCAGTACCTGGGAGGCTGAAAACAGGAGAATCACTAGGAATCCAAGCTACATAGTGAGACCTTATAGACCTTGTAGACCCTGTCCTAAATACAGAAAAAATTAATTAATTAATTAACTCTACGAAAATTTAACAAAAGAAAAAATGCTCAAATAAAATAACAGAGATTGAAAGAAGTTACAACAGATACCACTGATATCTAGAGGATGATCACAAATTATATTCAAAATTTATATTCTAACAAATTGGAAAATCTAAAATAAATTCCTAGACCCATACAATCAACCTAAACTGAACCAAGAAGACGTACATAATCTCAACAGATCAGTAACAAGAAGATTGAAGCAGTAATTTATACTCTGCCAACCAAGAAAGCCCAGAAGCAGGTAAACTTACGTATGCATTCTACCAGACCACTAACCAAAAACTAACACCACTGTTCCTCTAACAATTCTATGAACTATAAAGGGCAAATATCTTCTCAAATTCATTCTATGAAGCCAGTATCACCCTAACAAAGCAAGATAAAGACTCAACAAAATAGAAACACTACAAGCAAATATCCTGAAGAATGTAAGTGGAAAAACTCTTAAAATCCTTACAAATACAACTCAAGAATACCTTAAGAAGATAATATACCATGGCCAATCTGTTTTTATCCCAGGATGCAAAGATGGTTCAATATCAATAAGTGTAACAAACCACGTAAATAGAATAAAGGATAAAAACCATCATTTCAATTGATACTGAAAAAAGCTTTCATAAAATTTATGCCCTTTTTAAATTTTTTTTTTAAATTCTTTTTTTTAATTTAATTTTTTTTTTCTTGTTTCAGAACTTTTGTGTGTTCATTTATTTATTTTTATGGCCGGCTCAGCCTGCCCTGAGGGCAGAGCTGGCACAGCATGTGGTGCCGGGGATCGAACCGCGGTCTCTGCAGCCGCCTAAGCTTTCCTAAGCAAGCACTTTAGACCACTGAGCCATCCTGCCGGGCCCCTATGCCCTTTCATGATAAAAAAAAAAAAAAAAAAAAAAAAAAAAAAACACCCTGGTAGAAATACATAGAATCCTATGTGACAAAGCCACAGGCAACATTGTGAGGAAAAAGAGAAACAATTTCTTCTAACATCAGGAACAGGACAAGCATGTCCACATTCACCATTACTGTTTAATACTGTACTCAAAATATTAGCCAGCGCAACAAAAATGAAAAAAAAAAGATACAAATAGAAAAGAAGTCAAATTATCCCTATTTACAAATGTTATGATCCTTTACAGAGAAGACTGAAAAATCTCTACTAAAATATTTTCAAATCTAGTAATTCACCAAAAGTGGAAGACTAAAAAATCAACACACAAAAACCAACTATGAGGGCTACCCAGGTAGTACTGGACTAAAGCACCTGCTTAGGCAAGCACAAGGACGGAGTTCGATGCCAGGCACCACATGCTGAGCCAGCCCCACCCCTGGGGCATGCTGAGACTGTGACTGAGACTGGACATGGTAGTGCATGCATGCAATCCCAGCACTTAGGAGGCTGAAAACAGGAGGATCACCATGAGTCCAATCTGTGTGGTGAGACCCTGCACTAAGCCCATTTAAAAAAAAAAAAAAAAATCAACTATGCTCTCACCAACAAAAAACCCACCAAGAAAGAAATGAAAGAACAATTCCACATGCAATAGCTTCAAAAACTTAAATGTGTGGGAATCAACCTAACTAAAGAGTAGATGAAAGATCTCTAAAACAAAAATTACGGAGCTCTGAAGAAAGAAACTAAAGGAGATATTACAAAATAGTTACTCTTTGTTTTGCACTGGCAGAATTAAATGCAGTAATTACCCAGGGTCAACTATGGGCTAAATGCAATTGCTATTAAGACACCAATAACACTTTTCACAAAACTAAAAAAAAAAAAAAAAAAATTCTAAATTTCATTTGAAATTTGAAAAGACCTAGAATATCCAAAGTCATACTGAACAGCAACAACAACAAAAGAGCAAAGCTGAAGGTATCCCTATAACAGACTTGAAACTATATTGTAAAGCCAGTGATTTAAAAAAACAACATAATATCAGCACAAAAACAAAAATGTAGATCCCTGGAACAGTATAAAAACTCAAGCACTTATTACCATCAGACGTGAGGAAGGGATTAAAAGCATGTTTGAGAAAAGACAATCTCTTTGACAAATATTTTGAAAATTGGATATCCTCATGTAGAAAATTAAAGATCTCTACCTCTATATGAAAAACCAAGTCAAAATGGATGAAAAACCGAGTTATAAAACCAGAAACATAGAAATAGCTCAAAAACAACATATAAGAAACGCATGAACCCACAGGCACAGGCAAAGACATCCTGAACAAGACTCCAAGGGCACAGACATGACACTGAGAATTAACAGATGGGATTGCATCAAGCTAAGTACTTAAGACTGGCTCCAGAGAACCTTTACCTTGCTGTTCCTCTTTTAATTTTATTTCAGCATGATAGTAGCAAGCGATGTGTCTCGGTACCCTTTCCTAAGGAATACGAGAAGCAACCTGTATGTTTAACCACTTGGTATGACAAATAGTAAGATGTGTGCATATATGCAAAAGTGGCAAAACTGGGTTTTTCTCGGCCTTGTGCTCCACCTTATCCTCCAACATATACAAAACCATGTGTTTTTGTGTATGTTTACCTGAGTATCACAGGGGGTCCAACAGACCTATACCACTCCAGAATTTGTCCTCCCTGCAAAAAAAAGTTTTCTTCTGATTTTTCTGGTAGAAATAACCCAATTCATTACAATGGCATATGAAAAATCACATTGGCAAATTCCGGAACATCTCAAAAGTGAATCATCAGATTACTCATGCATGGAAGAAGATGCTACATTATGGTAAAATACATTCCTTCATAACAAAAGAGTGGTGTGAATGTATAATGGCGGTGATGATGGTAACTTTGACATTGTATATGTGAACCAAAGTTCCTATGCCAGTGAAATGAAGCAAGAATCAATGATAGAGATACAGGGAATACAGACTTACTTAATTGAAATGACAAAGAAAACAGCAGTGAGGACCTATCTGATTAATTGAAATGGTGCAAAATGGTCATGCAACCAAATCAAATGATCAACTGTGACAACCTGGTCCAAAAATATAGTGAGGGTCTTGCCAGACCTGAAATGTAACAGACAGAATACCAGCCCTGTCATTCAGTGTTGAAAACTGTAACAGACAAAGTGCTACAAGATGCTACGAAATATACAAAGGCTGAAATGCAAAATCTTTTGTATGCACCAACTGTCATATTCCTCACATATTTGACGCCTCACCAGCTGAACTGAAAGCATTCATAACTCCGCTGTACTGAGTAAAGAGTTCTCATGGTGATTATAGGAATGTAAAAGACTTATGAAAAGTGGTAGGTCAAAATAAGGCATTAAATGCTATGCCTTCGTAGATGGCAAGATATATTATGCTTTCAATTTACACATTTATCCTGTGTAAACACATCCAACAGACCCTCACTTGTACAGTAATAAACCAAATGATGTGAGCAGACTTGTTGCTCCCATTTCCCAAACTACTTGAAATGTGATATTTGATAATTAGTTTACCAGTTTCCACTGATGCTACATTTGCTAACAGAGCATAAGTTGATCAATGCAGAAACTGTACATGGAAACAAATGAGAAATTCCAAATGAAATGTTGAAATTTCAGTACAGAGAACTGTATAGCCCAATATTAAGATTTCAGAAAGGTGTAACGCTCGCCTCATGAATGATGAAGAAAAACAAACTGGTACTGCTGTTGTCAACATTTCACCCTGATAGAAATACTGACAGGGAAACCCTGACAAAATGGAAGCCTGAAATGAAAACTATATGATAAAACCAAAAGTTCAACAGATGTTGATGAAAGTTATGCAACCACTATGATGTCACTTGAAGCATGAAACATTGGTTAATGATTGCTGCTCTACTTGATCCTGAACATATATGACACAAATAGTTTAATGATTTAACAAGAAAATAACAAGTTCAGGAGAGTCTTTTTACTGGAGAGAGCCTTTTTCACCAAAATGGCAACAAAGGTGAAGAAGGAAGCCCCTTCCCCTCCCAAAATTGAAGGCAAAGCAAAAGCTTTGAAGGCAAAGAAGGCCATGCTGAAAGGCATACACAGCCACAAAAAAAAAAAACCAAGATATGAATGTCACCCACCTTCCACCGTCCCAAGACACTGCGGCTCTGGAGGCAGCCCAAACACCCTTGGAAGAGCACCCCCAGATGAAACAAGCTTGACCACTATGCCATCATCAAGTTCCCCCTGACCACAGTCAGCCATGAAAAAGATCAAGGACAACAACACACTAATGTGCATTGTGGATATCAAAGCCATAAGCACCAAATCAAGCAAGCTGTAAAGAAGCTCTATGACACCAATGTTGCCAAGGTCAATACCCTAATCAGGTCTGATGGAGAGAGGAAGGCGTATGTTCAGCTGGCTCCCAATTATGATGCACTGGATGTTGCCATCAAAATTGGGATCATCTAAACTGAGTCCAGCTGGCTGATTCTAAATATATACTTTTTTTCCTAGGGGGAAAAAAATAACAAGTTCAAAGTATCACAGAGAAGTTTTCTTAAGAGGACTGGGACTACAACTTTTAAGACAGCATATTAGAGTGGAAGAAAAACAAAATGTTATTGCCCAGAGAACTATGCACACTGGTGAACTTACAGGTGAAGAGGAAGGCACAGTACTACAAAGACCTCCTATGATATCAGGAAAATAAAAGAGGTGTCAATTGTGGCCTACAAGAAAGTACAAGAAAACAAAACATACATGCTACTAGTGTAAGTGATACTTCTGTATGGAGCATGCAGCTGCCATGTGTGAAGACTGTCTTGGGCATGGCAGTTGAACCAAACCTTACTATTACTGTGGTAAAATTGTTTGTGTTTATATTATAATTCACATACGCTTTTGTTTTTGATGTTATCTATCAGAGACCTCTACAGTGGGCTGCAATCTCCTGGCCAGAGTTATGGCATATGGCAGGCAGAAAGAGCAAGAGACTATTTGTAGCAGGGATCTGGGAAGACAAGTTGATTCAGGGAACAGAAGGCCAAGAGGCACTCAGAAACTTAGCATTTATTCACTGAGGAAAAATGGTGAGGGGATTGCAGCTGGATGTGCTCAACACATAGTGAGACTGGCAAGGCTGGTAACAGAGGAAACAATGCATTCTTGCTGAAGACACAGGGGCAACCAGATTTAGGTTACAGTTAATGAGTAACCTGCTCTGCAGCCAGTCTGGGGAAGGGATTTTCCTCTGGAGTCATCCAAGGCTCAGTGGAGACATTGTCGCCTGTCTTAGCTCTGTGCCATCACAGCTCATACAGCTGAGCTCAACCATAGCCATCAATAATAAACTATGTCAGTTCATCATCAGCTACAGACTCCCTAGTTAAACTAAATGCCAACTCAGAGAAGTCACCTCGACACAGCCTGAACTTCTCATAAGTAAATGCAGCCATGCTTGGGTCTGGGGAGAACAATCTTCCTCAGACAGTGGTGGTCCTCCAGAGTTATCTTTTGGATTCTGTAAGGAAGTACCAGCTGATATGAAAGTGTTGATGTCTCTTCTAAGCACACATTACTTGGTAATTAGTTGGTAATTGTGCTGATGACTTATTCCCCTGCTAAGTGTGTGTTGCACAATACACTAGGAAGCTCCTGAGAAAACAGGAGGAGAGGCAACAAGAATGGCCTGCCACAAAGAATAGGAAAGCTAAATACAGGTGCCGCTAGTGTGAGAAATATGCCTGGAATATGCAGCTGTTACCATGTGAAGACAGCCTTGGAGGTGACAGTTGGAGCAACGCTTATTTTTGTGGTTAAATTTCATTGGTATTTTCATTGTAGTTCATATAGGAATTTGTTTCTGGTGTTATGCTTTAGATTTTGTAAGCTAGTACACAACTGATGTGAAAATGCTGATTTCTATTTAAAATGCACAGCATAATATTAAAAAATATTTATTTATTTATTTTAAATTATTTATTTACTTATTATTTTAGTCCTGAGCTCAAACTCAGGACCCTGCACTTGCCAATAGGCACTTCTGCCCCTGAGCTAACTCCTCAGCCCCACTAAAAATTTAACACTTTATTTTACTGATACCTTGTTTTTATTAACTACACAGCATATAATGCCTTCTGAAAAAATAGTAGAAGCACTGAAATGCCAAGCATGTACTACATATAGATCAGGGAAACAAAACACATGTGTTGTCAGTGTAAGAGGTGCATGGATATGGAACATGCTCTTGGCATGTGTGCAGCCTGCCTTAGGTGTGATAGCTGCAGTGAGGATTTTTTTTTGTAAAGTGCCATTTCTATTTTCATTGTAGTTCATATAACCCATATGAATACTGGGTTGGTCTCTTTTTAGACTTACTACACCAAGGAATTAGTTGATGTTAAAAATTTGGATGCTTTTTTTATACATGATAAACACGAAAATTCAATACGTTGTTGTTGCAATATTTTTCCTATTAAGTACTCATTGTTTAATATAATAAAACACATGAAATTAAAATTAATAACGCATCAATAGAAATATTCTAGAGAATAAACATGGATCTGACAAACACATGCTTCTGTGCTTGGTGACAAAATTAACAATGAACAGGCAGCTCACTGAATAGGAGAAAAACTCTGCTTCTAGTCCTGAAAGGAGATGTCTAGAATATATAAATAACTCAAAAAAAAAAAAAAAAACATAACCCTCATTGAATAATGAGCCCAATTAAAAATGGATAAAGTGAAAAAAATGGATAAAGTGGACACTTCTCATTATGTACATGTACCAACTCCTTATGACGACTGTAATCATTATGTACTATAAGCATGTACTTAAAAATGTTTATAAATTACATTGATGCTCTAAGTCATGTGACCCCAATCAAAATGGATTTCACCAAAGGAGCCAAGAAAGAAAGAAAAGAAAAAAGGATATTGGTAAGAAGGAGGTGGGCTTCCAGGTTGTTGGTGAGCATATACATATAATAGTATAACCACATAGTAAGTATGTGGAATCCTCCAAAGACTAAACATAAGAATACTGTTGACCCAGCTATACCACTCCTGGGCACACACACAGAACACACACACACACACACACACACACACACGTATGTACAGTCAGCACCTTGACACCGCTTTTGAGAGATGCACCAAATGTCTGCAGTGAATACACCTGTGAGAACTCACTCTTCCCTATAGAGTAAAAGGCAGATAGAGTGACTGCTTACAAAGCAGACTCATGCATGTCCCTGGTGAGAGTGGAACCCCAGTAATCTGGTCAAAGTACACACTTTTATAAGCAAGAAGGAGCTGGGGAGATAGCTCCATGGCACAAGTGTCTGCCTGACAAGTGCAAGGTCATGAGTTCGAACCCCATCCCACAAAAAAAAAAAAAAAAAAATATATATATATATATATATATATATATATATATATATATATATATATATATATGAGCAAGCAAGAAAAAGCTACTTCTCATGCCTAGGTAGAAAGAAGTCTTTGTATATTTCTTTTAAAAAATCAGCTGATAGCCGGGCGCGGTGGCGCACGCCTGTAATCCCAGCACTCGGGAGGCTGAGGCAGGAGGATCAGTGCGAGTTCGAGACCAGCCTGGGCTACAAAAGTGAGCTCAAGGCCAGCCTGAACTGCATAGCGAGACCCTGTCTCAAAAAGACAAAAATAAATAAATAAATAAATAAATAATAAAAAAAAATCAGCTGATATCACTACAGAGCCAGCCTTAATTAACATCACTTAATTGAAGTTTAGGGTGTTGACTTCTACTGCACAAGACATTTAGATTGATCAAGTTACCCATGATGGACACTTCTCTTCAACCCACTGTTTCCAAGATAACAAACTAAGTCCTTTATAACAGAAATGTAAAGGCACTTTTAATACATGGACCAAATTAATGTCTATTTAGTTTCTGGACATCATGTCATGGTAAATGTGTTTATGTATATTGACACAGTGTATGGGGAGGTGGGGAGATCTAGGACATTACGGAGTGTTTCACAGTGAGTCTTTTTTTTTTGAGACAGGATCTTGCTCTGCAGTTCAAGCTGGCCTTGAAATCACGGCCATCCTCCTTCTTCAACTTCCCGAGTGCTGGGATTACACGCAATGTGCCACCATGCCCAGCTCAGGTGAGTCTAATTTTGGAAGAAATGGCAACTCTCTTTCTTTGGGCATAAGCCATTACAGCTATTATGCACAGTTATCATCTTCTCTGCCTATTTATTTGGCCTACCAAATTCTATAAAAATGGAAATCAAATCATCTCAAAATAAAATAAAATGTATGACTGAATATTTAGTCATTAAAAATGAGGAGCACATGGGTACATCCCAGCAACAGAATGCTTGTCTAGCATGCCTGAGTTCCTGAGTTCCATCCCCAGCACTACAAAACAAGCAAACAATAGAAATTAAAAAAAAAAAAAATTCTTTAGATACCCAAGATACCAGTAGTTCTAAATAAACACTGGAGTTAGCTTTGCTTATTTGTAGCTCAGGCAGAAAATGGAAACTATGGCATAGCATAATTCTTCCTTTAAAAAAAAAAATGCAAGGCAGCTATTTCCTTAGTATTACCTTTAAGGAGAAATTTGCTACAGAAGCTCCTTTATTAAGAAACACCAGGCCGGCAAGATAGCTCCAGGCCAGTGAGATAGCTCAGCAGACTAAGCACCTGCTTTGGCAAGCACAGGGACCAGGATTTGATCCTGGTGACCACATGCCATGCCGGCCCCACCTCCAGCGCATGCTGAGCTGGCAATGGAGTTCAGGTGTGGTGATATACGCCTGTAATCCCAGTGCTGGGGAGGTAGAAAACAGCAGGATCACTACGAGTCTGAGCTGCATAGTGAGACCCTGTACCAAATAGATAAATGGAGAGAGAGACAGAGACAGAGAAAAGGGGAGGGGGAAAGGGGGAGAAGAAGGAGGAGGAGAAGAGGAAGAGAGAGAGAGAGAGAGAGAAACTTTTTCCATATAAGGGTCTCTAGCTATATGGGGCAAAAGATAAGAGCTTTCCTTTTTTCTTCTACATGCTGAAGGCTCAGTATTAAATCACAATGGAGTGATGACCCTGCTGCTGGAAACTGAAGCAATTCAGCTGAGGTCCGTTGTTTCCTGGTGATTTACCTGAACAGAGGAACCTGGTGAACATGGAGAAATGCAGCCGACACAGATTCCTCCCAGGCTAACTGTCCACATCAAGTGTGGCAAGGGGCAATTCCACACTGCGCTTTCTAGGGAGTGTCGAGAGTTCTGAAGTCTGTGCTCACCAAGCACGCATCTTTCATTCAGCTGCCACCTCCGTGGCAGGCAGAGGTAACCCTCCACTGTGAACACACAGGGGTGAGACAGAACAAGTGATCTCCCTTTTGACCTCCTTTAAAGAACTGACCTGTAAGTACATGCATTGACAACTCACAACCCTTGCTCATTCCCATATTGTTAAATTTAATTATTTTGCAATACTATGTGTGAGAAAGCCTGGGAGAACTTCCTTCCATTTCTAAGCTAAGTGTTAACACTTTGAACAGTTACTGTAAATATCCCGGCCTGGATAGTCCACTGACCACCCTGTGAGGACAGTGGGTACAAGGGGTCTGAAAGCCAGTGGAAACAGCAATGGAAGCTCCATGTCTGGTTAAAACCTGCATGTATGCTCAGCTGCATCCCCAAAAGAGGACAAAAGGTTTTAAAGAGTGTATGCTGCTGATCAAGCTAGTTATCTGTAACAGAATTCTCATATGACTGACACAGTATCAAATGCATGAACAATAATAAATTCTCTATAAATTTTAACCAGGCAATCATGAAGCAGTGAGAAACATACTTCAACTTCTCTACTACTATAATTTTATTATTAATTTGTGTATTTAAATTTAGGGAAAGCTATATACAATTAGCAAATTAAAAGAAAATAGTCATTTGCAATGAGGTCTGAAATATCTGCCAGAAAAAGAGGAAAGTATGAAGGACTAATCACCGAGCAATGTTAATGTCCGTGTTCTCTAGGGTAGAAATGCAATAAAAATCTTCCCCGAGTTTCCCACAGGTAGTAAAATTAAACAAATAAATTTAATGATTGGCAGACACTTTCTCTGCTGGCAGCACAGGAGCTGGCCCATAAGTAGATAGACTTAGCGTCTGCTGCGGATGAGCCTCGGGCACAGCCACCGTACACTGTCAAGTTGGACTTCCCTGAAAGTACTTCAGGAAATGGTTACTTGGACAGCTACACTGAAAAATAATTGCCACTAGACTGATACATGGAGGACTGCTGATGTGTCAGAAGGAAGACACACACGCGGGAGCACAGCAGGCCACACCTGTCAGGAGGCTGGCTCCGGACAGGATATTTATTAAGAACAATGTCCAAACAAAACAAAAAAGACACCCAAATATTCTTTCAAGCTTAACAAAAGCAGGAATCACTGACTTCTGAGGTTGGGGGGCCTGGGGCTCTCTAGTGAGTAAGCCCAGCAGGCTTCCAGTACTAGCGGAGCCCATAATGCTGGAAGTAAGACAAGGACTTGCTGTGTATGATAGGGCTTAAAGAGGGGGATAATGCCTGACCCTTTCCAAGTAAGGTTTTACTAAATTTGCTATCTTTTGAAATATTTAGATTCCCACAAGCCAGGAGGGGACTGAAGCTCCACTGAGGCTGTCCTCATGGATGCCCTCTACCCTCTGTGGGTGCCACTATGCCTCTGACCACGTCTCCCCCCGCACCCGCCCTCAGAATTGAGATTCAAACTCAGGACCTTGCACTTGCCAGACAGGCAGGCACTCATGCTTCTGAGCTATCTCCCTGGCCCCTGACCACATAATTCTTACTACTGTAAAGCCGTCCTGAAAATTTACTCGCTGTTTGGTGCCTTCTCCCTTCTTACCTATTATGGGCTGAAATGTGCCCCTGCCCACAAAGTTTATAAGCTTAAGTCTTGTGTCTGTTACTTTTCTCTCCTCAATGGAAGAAAGATCTGATGCTCAGAACTAAGGAAGGCAAGGTTTATTTAGCTCATAGTAGAGTATTTAGTCCATATGCAGCTGGCTCCAAGGCAGAGTGGCACATGGCAGAGAACAACCATTCTTGGCAGCGGGAAAACAGCAAAGAGCAAAGGGAGGGGCAGCAGCTGTGACATCTAGCTAGCCTCTTTCTGCTCCTTACATTTGTATGCAGAATATCTGCCTCTGGGAGAGTGTAGCACTCACACCCATAATCCCCTCTGGATCATGAATTATTCCCAAACTCTTAAAAGCCACCCCATGACTACATGAGGCTTTGGGGGGACAACTAGACACAAACCATACCAAGTCCTAATTGTTGATAGCTCCAACTATGCGTGAGTTTGGGGAAAGTCTTTTGAAAAGTAATTAAGAGCAAGTGAGGTCAATGGGGTGAGCCAAAGCCAATACAGCAGGAGTCTCAGAGGAGGAGGATATAAGGGAACACAGACATGTCTGCCTGAACAAGGAAAGACCACATCAGGATACCATGAGAAGGTGGCTTTCTGCTAGCCAGAGGAAAAGGTCTCGGGGAAACCAAACCTGCCCAAACCTTCATCTCAGACTTAAGTGAGAAAATGGATTTCTGGGATGTAAGCCACCAAGTCTGCAGTACTCTGTGAAGGCAGCACTAGCAAACTGATATACATTTCATCCTAATGAATCTTTAAAGGTCAACGCTTGCTACTTTGCTTAAAAACTTAATTGGTCCTCAGTCCCTGGAGCACTAATGTGTGGCATGCATTAATTACCACGATGGCTTTGGAAAATACTATTCCTTTAACAAGATACCTAAGGTGGTATCAGCCAGTTGGTGCAGAAACCAACCTGTCTAAAGTCTTCCTCCAAAGGTGCAGTGCTTTTGTGTGCCCCTGTTTAAATATATGCCACATGGCTGTCACATAAGGACACTGATTCTCCTGTATGAGCCGTAGAAGCCACATTTTATAGCCATCACTATATTTTCATGATGGTTGGACAAGAAACTCCCACATGTGTAACTGTACTTCAAAGTTAAGGACTTAACAGAACTGTGGGATAACACATTTTTCTTATCTAACAACCACAAATAAAATCATAATCTCTTCCATGATGTTTTGTTTCAAACACTGATCTTAGCAACAAGACTGTTATCTTTAGGAAGTGCAACCCACAAACAGCACCCAGCTGCCTATTTCAGTGAACAGATAATTGTGCTTTTTGGGAAAAAGGGAACCAGGAAGAATGCCCCTAGTGCTGGGGAGGAGGCAGGCACCAGAAGGGAAAGCCGAGAAGGACCTTCTCCAGTGGCTAACAAGAGAGTACAGCTCACCTCTCACTCTGGGACAAAATAAAACAATTATTCATTCACTGTCAACCATAAAATTTAATTTAAAAGAATTATTTCTGCTTAAGCAGACAAAGGGACTGGGGTCTGATCCCCAGCGCACCATGTAGGCCCAGGCCGAGGGTACACTGAGACATTGAGACTAAGCGCAGTGGCATGAGCCTGTAATCTCAGCACTTGGGAGGCTAAAAACAGGAGGATCACTACAAGTCTGATCTGTATAGTGAGATCCTGCACACCCTGTACTAAACACTTTAAAAAATAATAATAAAAGATGTGATTTTGAAAAGGGAAGTCTTCAAATGTCCACTGGCAAGACAAAGGGCTATGAGTCACTGGTTAGTTAGGAGCCTCCTAACTAAATATATAAGACGCAAACAAGAGCTGCAAACTTCTTACATGGCATCTCCTCTCCCAAGGTAGCTCACAGTAAGAACTGATACCTCAGGAAGTTCTCAGTAGAGAGCCATGACACTGGACTGACTGGCGGTGTACAACATTCCTCCTTATCTGCTGCTTGAGATTACATGAAAGGTAAGTATACAACACAACCCCCAACTGTGGAAGTCAGCAGCTCAGAACAAATGCCCAAGTAATTCCACATTTTGTTGTGTTGAATTTTTAGAATCTTGATCATTATATTCATTGGTGTAAATTTATTTTGGTCATAGGTATGTGGAGTTCGTGTGTGTGTGTGTGTGTGTGTGTGTGTGTGTGTGTGCGCGCGCGCACGCGCACACGTATATTCACCTGAATAGTCAGAGAACTTTTCACTTATTTTATTTAGGTTCCATTTTTTTCAAATTCCAACCAGAAGGTAAATATAATTGGAAACCAGTAAGCACTAGTTTTATTCCAAAGGTAATAGGACCACTCAAATTTACTCCAAGAAAAGCATGCAACCCTTAAGCCAAGATTTTCTTCATTTAAAGGAATAAAACAAAAACTACAGTAGTCTCTACAATGTTCATTGCCCAAAACGAATTCTGCTTTTAGAACTTTGACACTGTTTTTTTCAGGGTTCCAACTCATGAACTTGCACTTGCCAGGTAGGCACTTGTGCCACGTAGCCTGGCCCCGACACTGGCTATTTTTACAACTTAACTTTTTAATAACTTTTTTTTTCATTCCAAAAACTACCCACATTTAGGAAGTTGTCTGCCATTATTTCTCTGAAGAGGTTTTCACATGCCTTCTGTGCAGTCTCCACCCTTTTCAAGGACTCTGATAACTAATACATTGCTTTTCTTTGCTGCATCTTGTTATCCTAATCCTGGAGAAGCCAAGGCAAGAGGATAACAAGTCTGAGTCACACCTAGACAACTCAATGAGACCTTGTCACAAGATAAAAAGGGCTGGGGGGAAGGGGGGCTCTGGTATAGTGTCCCTGGGCTCAGCCCCAAGAACTACACAAAAAAGCAGGGGAGTGTAGAAAGGAAAAAGTGTCATGTCCTAACAGCCCACAGAGTCCTGTCCACTACAGTAGGGAATTCTGAGAAACAGGACACAAGAGCTACTTCATATGTGGTTGGCTGTCACTGCTGACTGACTGCCTTTTCTTCCCAGGCACCAGATGGCGCCCACGTCACTGATATCATACACTCGCCACCATCCTGGGCTTCTCTGGACTAAAGAACGCCTGAAGGAACAATGCCTCAAACTCAGGCTGCTACTTCTGACTCTCATCATTACTGTTATTATGGCTCTGCCACTCAGGACTGCTCCTGGTTATCAGTGATAGCACGGAGCTTATGAAGATGACATTTCCATGTTTTGTATCCTGAGCATTAGATATCAGTTTGGTTGCCAAAGGAGCAGTAGGTGCCAAGCTAATTATGTAACTTTTTAGAGCACTAAAAGGCTCTCCTACTGAGCCGAGCGGAGGGAAAAACTACGATACTTGCTTTCCTCTGTGCTTCAGCACACTGGCCTCCTCCCTAGTCCTGTTGATGCAGCCATTAATAAAACATTTTAAAATGACCCAAAGGACTTTTTATGCACTAGAGCACAGATCTGGATGCCAAACAGCTGTGTGTCTGAAAGATCTTGGAACTCCTATCAAAGTTGGCTGCTGCTGACTCAAGCTTGGCCTGGGAACCTTCTGTGGCCAGCATGGTTGTTCACGCTTTTGAACGGCTATAAAACAAAGAATATTTCTGCTCTTCAGGAGTCTCAAATGATGGAAATAAGGATTCTTTGTAATGTTGCTCTTGCCTCTCTTGGGTCATAAAAGACAGCTTAATTTCACTTAGTGTCTAAAGTATGATCACTAACACTTCTTACAAGCTTTCTTTCAATTTTAGAATAATTATTAACAAAAAACATTTGTAGCATTCCAATTCTAAAACACCGGAATTGGTTCTTGCAAGCAAAAGGATTTTTCAATCCTTACTTTTTCTTGCTCTTCTCTAATAAGGTAATGTATATAAATACATATTTCAAACACAGTTGTTTAAAGTTGAACAAAATGTCTACTGGGCCATTGAATTTCGTACATGATGAAATCTAGGAGGTAAGACAAATGCTGTACGGATGAGTTAAAAATGAAGCAAGCAGGGGCAACCATCATTCAGCTCAAGTACATTAGCACATTGGCACAAGACAATGTTCTGAACTGGGGAGAACAAACAAATGAAGTAGGAATACACTGTGTGTGTTCAATGAGCTTATAAACTATCACAGAATTCAGAGCCAGAAAGAAATTGCATGGGTAAGGAGCTCAGGTACAACAGAGATGCTGGATACGCCTTCCTCAAGAGGGTTCTCATCCGGCTATTAACACCACCATCTTTTTCTTAACTGACAAAATTTCCACCTCATCACTGGCTGAAACTCCTACTTCCAATACACTATGAAGCAATCAGAAAAAGAATCTGCATCATGCCCCAGTCTTCAAATTCCCTAATATTATCTGGCAAGCAAATGCTTAGCATAGAGAAAAGTGAGCTCTGTAAACCACTGAACTGACAGAAAATGACTAAGGCATTTCAAGGTTTCTGTTGATTTCTGTATTAAGACAGACAATGATGGGCTGCCCAAGAAAATGCTTAGCTCAGTACTTCCCTGTTACAGTTGCCCAATCAGAGTGGTCACTCGGACATCAAATGTGCAGTACTGCAGGGCTGTGCAGGTGAAGGACCTGCCACTATGGTTATATGACAATCAAACTGGTGAAGAAGGCATGTGGAGTGGGTTCTCCACCCCGACTCGTGCCACTGTCCTTCACTACATGGAGGTTATACCCGAGGACTCTCCCCCGTAGGGACAAGTAGCGAGAGCCACCTTCGTGGGTCCTTCATGGCAACAAGCAAGCCTACTTTATCCAGTGCACCTTCCCTCTTGCTCCAGAGGTGAGAAAACAGAAGTGACCCAACTGCTCTTCCACTATCCTTGGGTGGGAGCAGAGGCTTCACAGGGAGAAGGTGGCCTTCCTCTGCACTCAGGGCTCTCCGGTAGTGAGGTGGCAGAAGAGCAGCACTCCGGCATACTGTGCCGATTCAGCCAGCCTGCCTGCCACCAGAGCAAGGGCGTGGGGCATACACACGCTCCACCTCTCAGGAGGGAGCAGGGAGGGAGCAATCCTGAGAGAGGAGACAGACGGCTATGAAGAGGCTTCCCCACTGCAGCTCATTATTAAAAGGATAATCTGAGAGTGCTCTAATGAGAAAATAATGAGCACTGGACTTCGACAGCTAATCATTAAGAACAAATAAGTTCAAAATAACCTAATTTCTTTCTCTGCTATTATAATAAACATTTTCATTTTAAGGAAAGCCTTAGGCTTGCTCTGTGCACACTGATGCATTTTCAGACATGGTATGAATTCTTTTAGAGTAATTTCCCCATACGTGGATATAATATTCATACATCATTTAAAAATAAATTTAATTTTTACACAGAGGTGAGCTATTGTGCCCAGCAGGAAACTCTTCAACTCTCCAAAGGTGTCTTCTGCCCTTCCCTATTCTATTCACCTGGGCATTCCAAGATTTGGTCGGCAGAAATATGGGCTACAAAATTTAATCACTTCTTTCTAATCTACCCGATTAAATCAGCAAAGATCACAAAATGATCAGGGAAAACAGAATGTGTTGGCAAAAATACAGCTTACAAGGCCCTCCCTCTCTGTTTACAGGGATATAAGCTGACTTATAATCTCCTGGAAGTGCTATTGGCAGTATGTTTCCAAATTTCAAAAAGGGTACACTCCCCGACTTGCCACTTCCACATTTGTGAAACAAATTCGTAATTTGATAGTTTTCTGAATAAAGCCAGTTTCTGAGAGTATTGTTTATGACAGCAAAAATCTGAAACCAAATTAAATTTCCAGTGATGGGAAGATGGTTAAATAAATAGCAGCAAGATAACTACAAGATGCTATATTATGTAGCTATTAAAACTTTGTTTATAGAGGATTTTTAATGACATGAGAAAATGGTTACAACGTAATCCCAAGTGTAAAAAACAGGCAAGAAACTGCACTCAAAGTATAATCGGAACAATAAAACAGAGTAAAGGAAATACAAGCAAATACTCAACAAATGTTGGCCACACTTATGTGTGACTGATGGTCCAATGCATAATCACCTTTCTTCTTTAAAACTCTATTTTTTGAATTTCCTATGATTATTATTAAAGACTTAAAAGATAGAGTTGAGCTAAAAGCTTAAAAATAAAACCATCTTTAAAAATTTGTAATTTTTAAGACCTAGGATAATCAAAGATTTAACCCATCATATGTACAATGCATTTGGTACAGGGTCTTACTGCACAGATCAGACTCATAGTGATCCTGTTTTCAGCCTCCCAAGCACTGGGATTACAGGCACATGCCACCGGGTCCAGTCTCAGTAGTTATCTTCAGGCGGGAGGAGGGGGGGATCAAACCCTGGCTGCTGCGCTCTGCCTAGGCAGGCACTTCAGTCTGCTGAGCTATCTGGGCAGCCCTTTAACCCATCATATTAAAACAATTTTTGTAAATGTTAGTCTATCATCACTGCAAAGTAGGGAGTCACTTGTTCTTGGTACTTCACATAGCCAGCCTTCACTTCTGAGCAGGTGGGTAAAAAGAATTTCCTGAGGGGAATAAAGTGATGGCAGCCTGGTTTTTGCAAACACAGAACAGCTAAGCCACAAAGCTGCACATGTCCTAGGCTCACATGTCCATAAATCTCATACATAACAGGAGTTAAGAGAATGTATCTAATATGGCCTCCTGTCAAATTCTACTGTCGGGTGCTGCTCCAAATTTTCTTTTCATTAAATCTATCCAAACAAAGTTTTGGGCTCAAAATTAGTGGTGCTGTGCCCATTTAATACAGCACCCAAGAAGGGAAGAACCTGCTACATTTCTTCTTAAAACAAGGTCTCTGTGCCTGTAAAGTATGAAAAGCACAGAGGACATGGTGTGAACAGAGCACACCTGGTGGCCGGCCCTCTCTGTTAGGAACACAGTGCTGAAGACAACAGAGGTTCCCAAGGATGCATCTATGTTCATGGAAGAGAAAGCCACTAGTCACACCAACTGGAGAAGTGCTTTTCTCTGGCTAAGCTCAGTTTACATGGGTTTGGGTAAAACTACGCTGTCCACGCCTAATCCAAATTCAAACAAACACAGGATTTCAGGCTGCATGCCCACCAACAGACAATGAATAATGGAGTTGAATACTGCTATAGAGAAAGATAAATCTGAGTCATTTGTAGGAAAATGGATGGATCTCCATGCCATACAGTAGGTGAATTAGTCAAATGACTAATATATGCTTGAATGTAAGAGACCAAAATATAACTAATTTCAAGTGCAAAATAAAGAGATTAAAAAACAGGAAAGTCAACTGGGTGGAGATGGAAGGGGGCCTGGGGGAGGGAGGGGGCCAGACAGGAGACCAAGATGCAATACTGTGTGTACCCCCTTTCCCTGAGGTAGTGGTACTGGAGAGAGAGAGGGAGAGGGAGAGAGGGAGAGAGGGAGAGAGGGAGAGAG
>PVJA010039064.1:0-19352 GCA_004027025.1 Myocastor coypus | reverse complement strand
AAAAAAAAAAAAAAAAAAAAAAAAAAAAAAAAAAAAAAAAAAAAAAAAAAAAAAAAAAAAAAAAAAAAAAAAAAAAAAAAAAAAAAAAAAAAAAAAAAAAAAAAAAAAAAAAAAAAAAAAAAAAAAAAAAAAAAAAAAAAAAAAAAAAAAAAAAAAAAAAAAAAAAAAAAAAAAAAAAAAAAAAAAAAAAAAAACAGAATAAGAGAAGCCCAAAGCCCATGGAAGAGAAAAAATTATAAAGACGAAAACAGGTAATATCACATTGGAGACTAAGAAATAATGAAAAGAATTAATAAGTCAAAGAGTTGATTCTAAAAAAGAATAAATAAAGTTGATAAATCTTTAGCCAATTCTTTCAAAAAAGAATAAGCCCCAAATTCATGCAATGGGATATGTTCCTGTAGAAACTCAGAAAATCATCAAAATATACTTTGAAAAATTTTACTCTAATAGGACGGAAAACAGAGGAATTGATAAACTTCTAGATATGTATGAATTATTAAAGCACAATCAAGAAGTTATAAAAATTCAGAATAATCAAACATCAGTTAATGGGATGGAAAAATGTAATTAAAAACTCACCAACAAAGAAATACCCAGGTTTTAATGCATTCACTGATGAATTATACAAAAAATTTAGAGAAGATATAATGTCAATACACTCAGAACAATTAATGAAATTGAAAGAAAAGCAATTCTCCCACACTCATCCTTAGAGGCATATTTTACCCTGTAATGAAAACCACAGAAATATGCAACCATAAAATAGAACTATAGGCTAATCTTTCTAATGAACAAAACTGCTAAATCCTTAATAAAATACTGATAAAAATACTAATAAGATACTACAGAAAATGATCCAGAAGATAATACAATATAACCAAGCAGGATTCATCCCATGAACAGAGGAATTGTTCAATACATTCCAATGAATAAATGTCACACGTCATCTCAACAGAGGCAAAGATATGATCACACAATCTTCTCAGTACCTGCAGAAATAACTTTCACAAAATCCAGCATCAATTCATGATAAAACCTCACTAAAAACTGGAAAAGCATCTACAAGAAACCAACAGCCTACACAAAACTAAATGGAAAAAAAAAAAAAAAATGAAAGCTTCGGCTCTAAAATCAGGAACACAGTGAAAATATCACTATAAGTAATTCTCAATACAGTTTTTGAAGCATCAGCCAGAGGAATCAGACAAAAGAGAGAAATAAAAGGAATAACAATTGGAAAGGAAAAGTGGAATTGTTTTTATTCACAGAAGACATAACATGATAATTTGCATAGAAGACCTCAAAATTCCACCCAGGCTCTGCAACTGGAAAATCCCATCCAGATCCAGCCCAGGCTCAGAAGCATGTGAGTGGGATATTTTCTCTGTGACTGGTAGAACCTGTCTAGACCCAGCAGCCCAAGACCAGCTTGTGTGTGGGATTCACTCCCAAAGGCTGCAGCAGGAAAAAGCTGAACACAGCAGCCAGGCCCAAGCTAGGCACATCCGGACAAGTTCAAACTTGATAGATGTGGAACCGGTAAGCTGAAACACTCTGGTGGATGCAGATCTATGAGGCCATGTTTTCTCTTTTTCTTTTGAAATACTGAGGGGCAACAGGTAAACCAGGGAAACTAGTCTGACTGGAGGGCCCAGGAACACCAGACAGAGCTTGGGGGAACTAATTTAAATACAAATTCTCAATTTAATATGTGCTTAGTTGCACAGACATAGTATGTGCTCTTACTGTCTAAAATACAAACAAATTATTTACAAAAGTTTGTCAGCTGCTAAGTATCACTACCCATTACTAATATTCCTAACTGTAGTCCTGTAATACAAAACTATGACTGCCTCCACCATATAATCTCTCCTAGGTTAGAACTTTGGTAGGTGTTAAGGGTGTAACTGGATCAAAGCTCTACATCAAAAGTCAGAGGACCATGCTACACAAAATGACAAAGAGAAGGAGCAAAACAATCTCAGGCCCCGAGCCCACCTAGAGAAAATGGAGAGGACACTAAGAAGAAGAAAATGGGACTCATACACTGAAATCTCTGAGTTAATAGTGTCTGAGGTTTAAAAAAAACTGAGAAAAGAAGAGGAAGTCACATCAGAAGTAGTCTTGAGTATAAAAAAGAAAGAATAATTATAATAACTGCTTCTGAAGAAGATATTGATTTAAAAAAGTGAGAAGAGAATAGAAAAATGATGGAATCCTTGAATGAGCAATATAGGAAAGAAACAGATCACATGAAGCAGTTTCAAAGAGATATCCAAGAAAATAAAATTTTAATTACAGGATAGCAAAACCATATGAATGAAAGTAAATATAGACTTTTGCATCTTAAAGACAACATCATAGCTAGTAAAAAAAAAAAAAATGTAAGAAAGGATCTGTTAAAAACAACCAGTATGTAGGAAAAAAAGTAATTCAACATTTACAAAATGATGAAAAGATGAACAACTGAGATTAATGGGCATCAATCAGAAACAAGTCAATGTAAATGATATAAAAAGAATATGAACAGAAGTAATAGAAAAATTCCCAAATATGGGAGAACACTCTGACATTCAGGTAAATGAAGCCTACAGAACTCCAAACAATATAACCCAAATAAAAATACTCCCAGGGGGCCCGGGAGGATGGCTCAGTGGTCTAAAGCGCCTGCTTAGGAAATCTTGGGCGGTTGCAAGGACTGCGGTTCGATCCATGGCAGCTGCGCCAGCCCTGCCCTGAGGACAGGCTCAGCCAGCAATTTAAAAAAAAAAAAAAAAAAAAAAAAGTTCTGAAACTAGAAAAAAATAAAATAAAATAATTTTTAAAACACCCAGATCTATAGTAGTTAAGATCCCTAAAATCCAGCACAAGAGCAATATACTAGAAGCCACTACACAAAAGAAACATATGATATTTAAAGGAAAACCCATTAGAATGACAGCAGATCTCTCTTTACAAGCCATCAAGTCAAAAAGAGAATGGAGCAGAGTACTTCAAATGCTTCATGAAAACAAATTCCAACTCAGACGAGTATACCCTGCGAAATTCTCTTTCAAGTATGATGGTAAAGTGAAATAGTTTTATGAAAAGGAATGACAAAATAATGTGATGATGACAAAGCCAACCCTACACAGAATACTAAAAGTTGTTCTGGAGATGGACCAAAATCACTAGAACTCCAGGAGGGAGAGCAGAAAGAACCCACCAAATAGGGCAATTAAATGAACAGAGGAGAAAAAGGAATAAACAGCAGCAGGTAAAAAATGAGTCAATCACAAGTCAACACATCTGAATTATAAACATCAGTGTAAATGGACTAAATTCTCCAATTAAGAGAAATAATATTACCATAGTAGATTAGGAAACAAAATCTTAAAATATGCTGTATACAAGAAACACACTTAACTCATAACAAAGGAATCATAAGCTCAAAGTCAAAGGATGGAAAACAATACTGCATACCCCAGCACCTCAGAAAAAAAGCAGAGGTAGCAATCCGGTCAACTTGAAACAAAGAATAGTACAGCCTCAACTTGAAACAAAGAATAGTCAAGCAAAATAAAGAGGACCCCCTACTTCGGGAAAAAAAAAAAGTTCACTACATATTGTGTAGGTAAAAATTGAAAAAGAACAGATAACACTCATAAATATGTATGTACCCAACGCAGGAGTACTAAGCTATATAAGACAAACCTTAATGGGCATGAAAAATCTAATATCCAATACTGCAATCTTAACAGGTGAGCTTAACACATTTTTATACCAAAAAGACAGCTCAAGACAAAAAGTTATCAAACAAGTAGCAGAAATGAACCAGAAGTGGAACAACTGAACTTATTAGACATACATATAGTATTCCACAGAGCCACCTCTGAATACACATTCTTTTCATCTGCACATGCGAAATTTTCTAAAATAGACAAAATACTACTCCATTGGTCATGCATAGTATATGTAAAAAAACGGAAATTATCCAATGCATATTACCTGGTCATAGTGCAATGAAATTAGAAATAAATGACAAAAGAAACCATGAAAAATATCCAGAAATCCATGCAAATTAAGTAGTACCCTTCTCAGAAACAAATGGAGTAAAGATGATATTAAACAAGAAATTAACCACTATCTACAGTTCAATGAAAATTGAAGCACAGCTTAACAGAATATATGGGATACAATGAGAGCAGTTTTAGAAGGATATTTTTAGTTCTTAACTCACACATTAAGAAAACAAAATGGAAACAAATAAATACTCTAATGCTGCACATACATCATCCAGAAAAGGAAGAGCAAACAAAACACAAAACCCAAAGACGGAAGGAATTTCTAAAGATTAGAGCAGAAATTAATACAACCAAAATAAGGAAAACAACACAAAGAAATAACATATCAAAAAGCTAGTACTTTCAAAGATTAAACAAAATTGATAAAACTTTAGCTAACGTCATTAAAAGCAGAAAGAAAAAGTTAAAATTCAAGCAATAAGGAATGAAATGGATGAAATTACCACACAATCAATAGAGATTCAGAAGATGATTAATATCTACTTCGAGAATCTTTACTTTCAAATGCAATTCAAAACACAGAAGAAATGGACAGATTCCCAGAATTGTACAAATTTCTAAAAATTAATCCAGAAGATATAAAAACTCTCAATAATATCTAATGCAATACAAAATGTTTAAAAAAAAAAAAACCTACCAATAAAAAAAGTCCAGTTCCTATTGGATTCACTATTGAATTCTACAAAAAAGTTCAAAGAAGATATAATCCCAGGGCTGGGGAGATAGCTCAGTAGAATAACCGCTCACCTGGAAAACACATGGGCCTGAGTTCAATCCCAAGTTCTGCAAAAAAAATTAAAAACAAAAAATCTTTGGGGCCAGGGAAATAGCTCCATGGCACAAATGCCTGCCTGGCCAGGGTAATGTCATGAGTTTGAACCCCATTCTCACAAAAAACAAAAAAGATATAACCCCAATACTCTCAAACTCTTCAATGAAATAGAGACGGAAACAATTCTAAATCATTCCAGGAGACATGTTTTATACTGAACAAAACCAAAGAAAAATATAACTAAAAAGAGACTACAAGCCAGTCTTCCTCATCAACAAAAATCTTCAATAAAATCCTGGCAAATAAAATACAGCAAATCATCAAGAAGATTATACACCATGACCAGGTAGGATTCATCCCATCGATGCAAGCATGCTTCAACATATGCAAATCTATAAATGTAATACACTATATCAATAGAGACAAATCTAATAATAACACATCATTATTTCAATAGATAATGAAAAGTTTTTTACATACTCCAACACTCATTCATGTTCAAAGTCCTCAGAAAATTCAAGTAGATGGCCTCTATCGCAATTTAATAAAAGCCCATCTATGACAATCCTATCACTAAGTTTTTTCTAAATGGGGATAAGCTGAAATCTTTTACTCTCAGATCTGGTACTAGACAAGGATCTCCTCTATCAGCACTCCTATTCAATATAACACTGGAAACATTAGCTAGAACCATTAGACAAGGGAGAGATATAAAAGAATTAGAATATGTAAGAAAGAAGCTAGACTGACATTATTTGCAGATGACATGATACTTTACCTCGAAGACCCAAAAAACTCCACCAAAAAGCTACTAGAATTAACACACAAATGCAATATAGCAATACACGAAGTCAGTACTCAAAAAATAATAATATTCTTCTACACAAATAAAAAGCACAATGAGAGAGAAATTAGGGAAACAATGCATTTTACAATAGCACCACAGAAAATGAAATACTTAGTAACTAATATAACTATAGAAGTAAAAGAGCTATCCCGTGAAAATTACAGCACTCTGAAGAAAAGAGATCATGGAAGTCTTCAGAAAATGGAAAGATATTCCCTGGTCTGGCAACATATTCCTTGCTCTGGGATAGGAAGAACCAACATTGTGAAGATGGCCATATTCCCCAAATTGTTATACAAACTTAATGCAATCCCTATCAAAATACCACCAACATACCTTACAAAGCTAGAGAAATCATTCTTAACATTTATTTGAAACCAGAAAAAGAAATGGAATAGCAAAGGCAATTCTGGGCAACAAACACAAGGCAGGAGGTATTACAATTCATTACTTGTACTACAAATACAAATTGTACTACAAAGTTACTGTGATAAAATCAGTATGGTAATAGCAAAAACAAAGCTGAGGAACCACAGAATAGATAAGAAGATTCACAAGCTACTAAAAATGCACTCAGGCACATTATCATTGACAAAGGTCCAAACATGCTTACTGGAAGAAAGACAGCCTCTTTAACATATGGTGTTAGAAAAATTGGCTGTCTACATGCTGAAAACTAAAACTTGACCCAGATCTATCACCGTGCACTAAACTAAAGTCAAAAGGATTAAAAATTTAAAATGAATAAATCTCCTGAAAGTATAAATAGGAGGAAATCTTGAAGACATAGGGGTTTGCAAACAGTTCATGAACAGAAATCAAACTGCATGAGTAATACTTGAAAGAATTAACAAATGGGACCTCCTTTTATTGAGAAGTTTTTGCACATGAAAAAAAATTACTAACAGAGTGGAAAGACTGTCCACAAATTTTGAAAAATCTTTACTAATAAGCACTCAAAGGACTTCTCTCCAAAACTTATAAATATCTAAAAAGCATGAGGATTCCCAAATGTAAATATCCAATACTGACATGGGCATCCACGACGAACACACACTTCTCAGAGTGAGAAATACTAGAAGGTAATAAATACATCAAAAAATGTTCTACATCACTAGCCCTCTGTCAAATGCAAATTAAAACACTGAGATGCCATCTCATGCCAGAAATAATTGTTATGATAAAGAAATCAACCAACAACAAATATTGGAGAAGCTGTGAGGAAATGGAATATTTCTCCAGTGTTGGTGGACATGTAGACTGGTGCAACTACTGTGGAAATCAGTGTAGAGACTCCTTTAAAAATCCCCTACTGGGAATTTTCCAAAAAGAACTGAAAATATTATATCGCAGTAATATCTGTGTACCTGTGTTTATAGCAGCACAATTTGTGATAACCAAATCATGAAACAACCAAAATGCCTATTACCTGCAGAATGGAAGAAAAAGATGTGGTGTTTTTAGTCAGTGGAGTATTATTCAGCTATAAAGAACAATAAAATGGAAGCCGTTACATATAAATGTATGCATCTTGAAGATATACTCATAAGTGAAATGAACCAGATCTACATGTATAAATATCAAATAATCTCCCTAGTGTAAGAATTCAAAAGAAGAAATAAAAATGTGAAGGTATAACACAGTTAAATGGAAAGTGGGAACTTAAGAATTAAACAATGAAGAGAGAGCAAGGAGAAAAGTCCTTGTCCTTTTCTCGCACAGAATTAGAATATTTACAAACTAAGATCCTGAGTCATTTAATTAAACTTCTAAACTTCTCACATTGACAAAATATACCAACCACCACAGGGGAAATGGAAAAAAAGGATGGAGATTGATAGGTAGATAGATAGATAGATAGATAGATAGATAGATAGATAGATAGATAGATAGATAGATAGATAGAGATACATACATCCATATAGATATATATATGATAAATATACTAATAGTTGTATAATTATAGTACTAGCTCACTTAAAAAGACAGATTTGTGTTTCACTCATTTGCTCAATTTTTCATGTCTGTATCTTGTAATGTACTAACCACTGTTACTCTCCTTTCTTGTTTTGAAATGTTGCATCCTTATTTTATTGCTTTTTCACTTTAAAATAAAGAACAAATAAATTACGGAAAGCAGATGCAGCCAAAATCCATTAGAAGCCAGTGGTGAAAGCAAATCTCCTTAAAAATATTCCTGATAAAGATTTTGTACTTTGAAGGAAAATTTGGATTAGATTTATGGTGGAATACACTGCTCTCATTAATAAAAAAGTAAGGTTCATAGCATGCTATTTTAATATTAGTAAATTTGACAAAGTTTTAGCTTTGAGGCAAAGGATATTTATAGATTTTTGAGGGTGAATTATTGTTTGAAGTTATCTTTTAAAGGACTTAACAGTCATGGGATCATTTTAATTGATTTTCCTACAACAAGAGTTGATTTCAACCTTACCTTCTAGGTAAGAATTTCGTAAAATAAAATTATGTTGATGAAGTCAGTGAAACATCTAGGAATTGTAATCTAAATTAGACAGTAATTGCTGAGAATACCGTTGATTTTGCCTTTAGACGTATGCAGGTAAAAGTACGATGTATTCTACAACTTCTACTCTACTAGAATACAGGAGTTCCATTAGTCTCACATCCTCCTCCTCCTCCTTCTACTTTTCCTTCTCTATATATCTGCCTTCTTCTGAATCCTCAGGGATCTTTTAAAAAGACTTTCTGAAGGATTTGGCATTTGAAAGAAGTTATAACATATTTGACCCCTATAATATGTAATTTCTAAGAAACAACAAACAAAAGCTCAGATTTTTGAAATTTTAATGCATCCTAAAAGCCATATCTGCATGTTTTTGCTTAAATTATCTTGGTAACAAAGCAGGAGAATGGTTTCTTTTGAAATTTCTTCTGTTTATACTTGGAATCTGGCCTTTCTTTTTTTCTTTCTCCTAGCATTAGCTGACTAAGAAGTAAGGAAACAGATTCTCCTATTCAAAGATTTCACATAAGTTATCTGATTTTCTCACACAAAAAAATTTTAAAAGTCTTTTATCTAACTCTCCCTTAAACATCTAATTTGAAAAGGGAAATTGAAAATTATTTTCTTTCATTTCACACTACCTTCTATTTTCAGGTATCTAGTGACGTGTTTAACTTGCTAGCTGAATAATGTTCCCCATAAATATAAAAGACAAAACAGAAAAAGTACACAGTGGATGGAGCATGTTACACATCTAATCGCTCTCAACACCTGCACAAGCTTAGAAAAATCTTCCATTTCTGAATATCACAATGATGGTTTCCATAGCTCATAGGTAGAAAAGCTAAAATTTTACTGAGCAGTGAGGCATTCAACACTAGTATCTTACTTAGGCTACATAGCATCTGTGGGTTTATGTTAAAGGATTAAGATGAACTTCCCACAATAGCGCAGATGGGAAAGAGTGCTCAACCTCTTCATCTTTTAGAATGTAAAGTATAACTGTGGTGTAGTAAATTGTATTTTTTGGTCTAAGCTCAATTAGAATAAGACCATTGTACAGTACTTTTATAGAATATAGAGGAACATCTCTTCCACTGAACTTGACACTTGAGGTTGCAGGGAAATAGTAATTAAATATCACTAATTGGTCATTTTCACAGAGTGGATCAAGAGAGATCAAGGATCAGACATTGGCAAGAAAAGCATCTGAAGTCAGACAATCAATAAAAGTTTATTGAGTACTCCAAGATATTTGATCTTTACAGGGCCATAAATAAACCAGAAGTCAATATGAAACAAGAGAAAACAAGTTTTCAAGATAAGAGAGAGAAAGCCTTTGTGATTAGAACCATTAATAGTACAGAAAGAAAACAAAGAGAAAAAGTCTTCATTTAGACAGAGACATTGGTTAACTAAAGAATATGGATTTCATCATAAAATCTAAAGCAATCTGTGATTTAAAATTAATCAGAGATTATTCAATGACCTTGTTTCAGATCAATTCTGTTTAATAGCCTGCTAATTGTGATTTGGCCATATTTAAATAAGAGAAAAGCAACTAAACCAAACTGGTCCATTTCAATGTTGTCAGAAAAATGAAGTCATATTAGAGAAAAGGACAGTGTGTTTCAGGGTGGTGGGGTTTTTTTTTTCCTCTTTTTTTTTTTTTTTTTTTTTTTTTTTTTTTTTTTTTTTTTTTTTTTTTTTTTTTTTTTTTTTTGCTATCTCAGCTTATTTGTCTCAGCAAAATCTGGAGTGCAATAAAATTCTTGATTTTGTTTTTACGTAAAAATAAAATGCAAATATGTACAAATTTTAAAGGACTAAGAAAGGTATTTGTTTGATTTTATTCATAAAATTACATGTTTTAGCTTCGATATATGTATTTCAATAGTGAAATATTTTCCTGAAAATTAGAGTTAAGATTCAGACTGACAAATTCATACCAACGAAACATCTGTCACTTTGTGTTCATCAGATTTTAACATGAGGAGTAAATCACACTTTCACAAAATAAATGATTGTGAACTCCAAGTCAAGTGGCAACCACATGTTCAAATAATATACCTACACTGTTCTTTTATGCATCTGATGCTGTGGCATGAGCTAGATATGAAAATAAAATCTATTTGTCTTCTCACAAATATGTTACAGAATAAATATTTTCCTGTAAGATTTTAAAGAAAGACTAATTTTAATTATATTCACTTACTATGCAAATTACGTTTGAATCAGGCTGTCCATTAATAATATACCTGAGGCAACAAAATAAGCACACCATGTAAATTTATTAAACATGCTTCAAGTTCTGAAATATTACAGAATATGAGTTTTTTAATTATGACACAAATTAACACATTGTCTTATTACTTGGTATAATGTTTCTTCTTAGCTGATGTAAATATTTGCAAATATCCTGCATTTGCAGTTTCTTTCTTTTTGTTGACATTAACAAGAAAAATCTCTTTATAAAGTTCATTTTCACTTACAATTGTAGATTAGTCCCGCACATTTTTCCTCATTACATGCGAATCATTAATCATACACACTGAACGCACACCACTTTTTGTTCCCTAGAATGATGGGCTTTGTGAGAAACACTTATTATCATAAATCTTTCTAAAAGAGTTCCTAATAGCATTCAGTAACTTATAACATCAATGCATAAAATGTACAGTGTACTCTCTTCCTGCAGCCTTTATATCTGCAGCTATTATCATCAATTTTCATGATGACAACTTTAAAAACAAGCATGTAAATACAAATATCCTTATCATTAGTACTTAAAGACATATTCTTATACTTTCTACTGTTTTTCTGCTATATAGGATAATTTATTTTCCTTTCTGTTGTTTCCTCGCTACCTAATGTCATTAGAGACTGCTGTTCAGTAATTATTTTTTTCTGTCTTGGTAAAACAAACTTTCAGTGTTTTTATAACTTCAGAGCTAGAATATTTTTAAATATTATGTCAAAGAAAGATGAAACATAACTTGTTTTAAGAAGTATAGGCCATCAATAAATGAATAAAGAAAATATGCTGTATATACATGCAATGAAGTACCACTCAGGCATAAAGGAAAATAAATTGGAGTCATTTGTAGGAAAAATGGATGCACCTGGAGATCCTAATGCTAAATGAAATATATCAGATGTGAGATTAAGTAGCATGTGGCTCTCCTTAGGTGAGAAGCCCTAAGCATAAGTAATTTATGGAACAAAATCAATCATAGATGAGAGAAAACAATACGAATTTGTGGAGATGAGAGTATCTGAGTTTGGGACAGAAGCATGGTGGAGGAAAAGAGAGGGAAGAGAAGATCGTGATATGTTTATGCACAACTCCCCAGGGTGAATGTAATTGCTATGCATTGTAAGCACACAGTAATGACAAAATGAAGCACCAAAAAAAGAATACTAACATCGTTTCATCAAAATTCTATGATAAGTTTGCTGAGGGTTTTTAATGTATCTACTTCTGGCAAACTAAGCCTTAAAAGTGATCAACTCTGACGACTTAGCATATACAATATCAATTACACACACAAGGTCTGTGTGTAAAGGGCTGATTTCTTCTCGACCACCTGTGTTGTCATCTCTTTGCTGTCTCCCAAAGTGCACCTGGCCTCACCATGCTTGGTAGATTATCCTGAAGAACATGGTGAATATTCATAAAATGAAACACAGTAGATTTCACAGAAAGCCAAAAAGAAAATAAAGAGACAATATCATAAAAACTTCTCATAGTTGTATTTTTAGACTGCACTTCAAAATTTTCTACAGTTAAGTTATCTAATTTTGGTCTCCACTATTTAAGGTAACTAAGTTTAATAGGAGGTCAAATTTCTAGGAACACTGAAATAATTTAAGGCATAAAATAAGGGAAGAATTCTCACTTTGTATTTTTTTTCCAACTTGAACTAGTTTAGAATCATAAAAATGCTAAAAGTGCTGGTTTAAAGTCTTCCACAGTTGACACACATATACCAAAATGATTGTAGAGCTCATAAAAAATCATGCATAGAAAGTGTTCAAGATTTCCATGTACTTCATAACTGTAATATTAGCTCTGCAATAAATTTGTTGGATGTCTATATCTATGACTTCAGTATACTTGATGTTTTAAATTTATTGATTTTTAAAGCCCAGATAATAATGTATAAGGCAGGTTTTTATAATTATGTTTTATAAATAAGAAAAATGTGATTTGGCAGGCTTTATTACTAAACAAGGATACTCTGCTACATAACTGGCTCATAGTGGAATTAAAAATCGGTTTTGTTCATTTTCTAACTTAACTTTTTCGTTTATATGCCTTTTTATTTATTTGCATTCTCTTTGCTTTAAAATTAAGCAAGTGGTTTTAAGTTCTTTCTGCAAATAGACAAAAAAAGTCTAGAAATGATAATCAGTGGTGATGTACAGCTGATCAATCATAAGGATCATACTACAAGATAATTTTTCTTTATTTTATAGAACTAATTTCTACTTTCACATAGAAACTGACTTCGGTTGAATTGTATAAGTATTTATGATGTTTCAGTTTTATTAATAGAGAACATCAGTTTTTATTTTTATCAGTTTTATTAATAGAAAATATCGAGCCGGGCGTGGTGGCGCACGCCTGTAATTCCAGCACCCGGGAGGCTGAGGCAGGAGGATCGGTGTGAGTTCGAGACCAGCCTGGGCTACAAAAGTGAGCTCAAGGCCAGCCTGAACTGCATACTGAGACCCTGTCTCAAAAGACAAAAAAAGAAAAGAAAAGAAAATGTCAGTTAGTAATTGCAGTTATTAACATGCAATGCATGAAATATATTTTATAACTACTTGTATTTTTAAAAGATTGACTTTAAACTGTTATGGAATTGAACTGAAGCTAAATATTTTTTAAGAAACAGTAAAATATGATGGGTTGCTAGTAGTTTTCACCTATTATCAAGAGTTAATTAAATGTTATTTGGGAATATTTTATAGAAACATTATACTATATATCATATACCATACACACATAGATATCTGATAAATTAAAACAAATATTAGAGGGGCTGGGGAGATAGCTCCGAGGCACAAGTGCCTGCTGGGCAAGTGCAAGGTCGTGAGTTCGAACCCTGGTCCCACAAAAAAAAAAAAAAATAAATAAATAAATAAATAAATAAAACAAATATTAGAAATTTCTAAAGCTCATCGTGTTTGATTTTAAAACTTCACTCATACTTTTAAGTACATGTATGGGCTACATATTTATTTTTATTTTATTTTATTTTATGTATTTATTTATTTTGTATCTGAGGGAAGGGTCTGGAGGATGTTCAGGGTCTCACTACTAGATTGGACTCATAGTGATCCACCTATTTATAGCCTCCCAACAGCTAGGCTTACAGGCTGTGCCACCATATCCAGTCTCAATTGACAGCTCATTGTGCCCTAGGACAAAACTGGCACAGCAGGCCCAGGAATCCAACCTCAGGTGGTTTAATCCACTCAACTATTTGCCTAGCCCTTTACAGATTTATTTTTAAAAACCATTAAAATTATGGAGTCTTAGATACTTTGTGAATAATGTATAGCATTGATTTAATTGAAGATCTAGGCATGTTATAAAGATATAGGCAAATAAAAAGCTGACATCAGCAAACAGCATCAAAAATTTTGTAAGAAGCCGGGCGTGGTGGCGCACGCCTGTAATCCCAGCACTCGGGAGGCTGAGGCAGGAGGATCGGTGCAAGTTCGAGACCAGCCTGGGCTACAAAAGTGAGCTCAAGGCCAGCCTCAACTGCATAGCGAGACCCTGTCTCAAAAAGACAAAAAAAAAAAAAATTTGTAAGAACAACAAGGAAATTTTTATAGCAATAAATTTAAAGCTTTAGGTTTAAAAGTATCAGGAACAATAACAGTAAAATATCATACGAGTAGCACATCACTATGGTGATGATACTCCAGCTTCAAACCCTAAGCCAATGATGGCCATTCAGGAAATAACCACTGTCACGAGGGCTACTGTCTTCCAGTGTTTAGATGGGGTGTGTAAGGATCTACCAGCACAACAGGAATTTCTGGGAGCCATTGGAAACAGAGTTGCCACCAGGGTCTGCCATGGAAACTCGCCAAGCCAAGATCAGAATGGAGAAGTACACCTGCTTCTTTATTTTCATGAATAATTCAACAGTGGCCTTGGGGGGATTTGCAAAGTGCAGTTCAGCTTAAGCTGCCTGCAACTCTTCTCAAAGTTGTTCACAGAAGTATCTGCAATGACAGAGAAGTCTCGGTGATTATTTTTAGGAGGTAAAAAAAAAAAAATTTTAAATGAAGCCAAAAGAGTCTCTTGAATCATTGTATTTCTGATTTATTTAAAATAGTATACAAGCCAATGCTCTAGCAATATTTTATATTTGACTCATTTAATAACTGAAATATTCAATGATAGCCTCAATTACCTTCATTATTCTGATTGAGGCTTCAACAGGATTCTCCCATGAAAATCTGTTTCTGAAGTATCATTTTCAGGTTGACTTTCAAATACCTTGAACTTGAATTAACTTTAGGGTTTTCAGTGCTTATAAATTTTTCTCAGCTTTTATAATTTTAAAATCTAAAATGTAAAATTATACATTTGCAAAATATGAACTATTCATGAGCATAGTTTGTTTTTTTTAGAAAAAAATTTTAATGGCCTTCTTAGTCTGTTTGATTTGTGCTAATCTGATCCAAATGATATAAACCCTAGCAACATAATGCAGAACATGGAAATCCCCAAGGACTAAAATTTCTTTTGTTGCCTTAGGTTTTATCAGTTTATGTTTCAAATACAGAATAATTACATTGTTATGGGAATATGAATATAGGTGAATTTATCCAGACTATTTGAATAATGGTACCGCTGATTTCTTCTGGTCTTTTGAAAAGGGAAGTCTATGATTAAAAGTTTTTTTTTTTCTTTTTATTCTCATTTATTTTTGTTTTGAATTTCTTACAACTTTTTCTTGCTGTTTTGTTTTGTTTTTATTTACACCATCTTGTATATTTATATCTGGTAACCTAGGCAACTAATTTGAAGATAACATCATGCAGTACAGTGACCATTGTTAAGTTCCTAGTAGTGTGTGTAGTGAAATTTTGTGTCATTTCTAATGCTATTTTTCTCTATCATGATCTTGTATTCTTTAAAAACTAAAAAATAAACGTAGGTACACAGGCATGTCTGAACTTGATCACTTTTACTCGTGTCTTCCAGCCTCTATACTGTTATGGCTCTTACCTAGGTGTTCCCTCTAAAACCTCATGTGCTCCTAGGTGGGGCTTTGGGGAAGTGGCTGGATCATGCATGGGCTCATGACTGTGGGTATGTGGTAACAGGACTGGTTCATAGCTGCTTTAGCACAGCTCTGGGTGTAGATAATGGGAACATCTACCCAGGGTATAATGCAGAAAATCAAGTAGATCTGTTTCATATGACTTTGAACAGTTCACACAGAACTATCAGTACTTTCCATGTCATCAGAAGAATCAACTGTGGCAGCTTGGGGTCTCACAAAATTTGAGAGACAAATCCAGTAACTGCTAAATGGAGAATCTTGTGATAAATGAGTTCAACCTTAATCATGTTGACTCAATGAATTTAATTTCCATTTCATTTGTAAGTTTTAAATTAAAAGAATAATTTATATCTTATTAATTTGTTTTTATTCTTTACATTTTTAGTATATGCAAGTGGAGAAGTCCAGCAAGTGGCTGGCTACATTCTTGTGAAATCATGAACAAGGATGCGATATAGCTACTGATATAAATTTGATGACTGTAGTAATAGTAATTGCAGCTAGTGATGCTGCTTGGATATACAAGAAAGAAAGGACAAATGGCAGAACAGTAGATGACACTCATCTTTCAAGAGCAGGGCAAGAATATAGTATCTGCTAAGGAGAATGAAGTGTTTGAAAGTTCTCCCACCAGAAACAGCTATTCTGAACAAGTAAACATTGTAGCTGCAGAGATGTTTTCCTTAGAGAGATGCTCATCTATTTAACAAACAGCGCCATTACTCAAAACACCTTATTAGTGTCCCTTTTATCTCATCTCTAGAATAGCTGCATTTTCTTTGTAATATGTTCAGCAGTTGCAAAACTTGATTCCTTGACAGCAAAATTGTTCCTTTATAAAGAGGTTAGGTGTTAAGGAGATACAACTACTCAGTAATAATACTTATTTTCAAGTGTATTATAAACTCAGTAAAAAAGTGATTTCCACATAAGGCATTAAAAGTTAAAAATAAAAGTCTGCATTTTAATCATCTTCAAAAAGGTATATTTTCTCCCCCAAGGACATCTGTGAATGATATAATTGCATTATAGTTGTGAAAGATTTAAGAACCTAGAAAACAGTAAAACTTTATATATGAGTATCTTAAATAATCTGACTTCTAAATATTACTGTATCAGCACAGTTTATGTGGCTTCAGATTTTTATACAAACATGCCAATGGGCATATTGAGATTAATGACCCAGTGTTAATACAGACGGTATTTTAAATTTTCATGAAAATTCTTCTCTTTACATCTTTGAACTTATTTATTGCTTCTGCATCACTGACTACACTTACATGAGTTTTTTATAGAGACATTGAGAAGGAGATATCACATGTGTTAATTGTTAATAGCTCTTGGTAATTTGTTTTATTTCTATATTAAATTCTTCCCTCTGCCATAATTTAAATCAGCTTACAGTATAATTTACAGTAAATCTATCAGATTTATATAGATTTTAGAAATGCTAAGGTGTATTGATCATCTATATTAAATATCAAGATACCTATGAATTATGTTTAACATCAAGAATAAACTAGAATGAGTTATGCTTTGACTCTCTGATCAGCACATAGATTGTATCAGAGGCAGCATTAAATTGAAAGTCTACATATCTGTATATAAGCTAATTAGGCAACTAAGTCATTTATTTTCCATTTTAAAAGTTGCATGGATGATATCTATGGTTCCTAGAATGTGAGGTAAAAATCTGGACATTTACAATCCTGCTACTCTAAACAGATACCCATATAGAGTTCAGACAACTATGCTGTTAGGGTAAAATGCACTTCCATTAATGAGATTGATTTCTTATTCCTAAATTATTTTCAAAATAATGGCTATGGAAAAAGTATCTATTGCAATTTTTTAAATTTTTATTTTAAAAAGTAAACAGAAGCAAAAACAACTAGAAAAAAGACCGAAACAGGGTAACATACAATACATATGTTATAAATTTACAAAACAAGTATAGCTAATTTCAATTTCACTATATTATCTAGTTTTATCATAAAAACTTTTGCTTAGATTGAGAGATAAAGCTATTCAAGTTTGGGGAAATAACTGAATATTGACACTAGCTTTCAAAACATTTAAAATTTTGGGTCTTTTTTTGGTTTTGATTTACTTTAAAGAGTTTAATAATTGATAAGACTTTAGAAATGGTGCACGTTTAGAAGACTAAGAGGAGAGTGCTACTCAGCTATAAATAAAGACAAAGTTGAATTTTTGGTAGGTAAGTGGATGCAACTAAAGACTACACTCATAAGTGAAACAAATCAGACCCACACGTGCAAACATCATATTGTCTCCCTAGTGTAAGAACATGAAAGAATAAAACCTTCAAGCTATAATAGATATAGTAAAACAGAAATTATCTGAACTTAAGAATTAAACACGGAAAATGAAAGAAAGGAGAAAAGATAGAAAAAAGGAATAGAGGGAAAAACAAGTATTTGTGCAAGATGGCTGAGATAATTATACTCATAATTTCTATCAACTTTCTTGAAAATAGCAGTTAATATTTAGAATTTTCATCTTCACAAACTCATTACACTAATTTTGTTTATTTTAGCCTCTATGTTCTCTTTTACATATAAACATTTGCTGAAATGACTATGTTAAGCCCTAAAATTTACTTTTAAAAAGACAAAAACCAATAAAGATGATACAGAATTTCAAAACAAGATAATAGGAAAGTAACAATGGTTATTATATTGCATATATTTGTTTGTGTATAGGTATCCCCCAAAGCCTCATGCATGATATTGGTCATTGGTCTGTTATATATAACTTTTGTCAGATTGAGTTGAGGACTGTCTATTCCAGTTTTCTGCAGGATTGATTATCATGAATGAATATTGGACTTTGTCTTTTTCTGTATCCATTGAAATGATCTTGTGATTTTCTTTTTGTTTGGAGCTTTTGATATGATGTATTACATTTATTTACTTACCTCTGTTGAACCATCCCTTCACCCTAAATGTGAATCCCATTTGGTCCTGGTGTATAATCTTTCTGACAACTTTAGGAATTTTGTTTGCTAGTATTTTATTTTCTTTGTTTGTTTATATTTCAGGGAAGATTCTACAAGGTATTCAGGGTCTCAGTACTAAATCAGACTCAGTGATCCAAGGGCTGGAATTACAGGTATGCACCACTACACCCAGTTTCAATTGCTATCTCAGCACACCTCAAGGGCAAGGCCAGAATGGCATGTCCAGGAATCAAACCTCAGGACCCTGCACCTGCCTACAGGCACTTTAATCTGCTGACCTATTTCGCCCACACTGCTAGTATTTTACTGAAGATTTTTATATTTAGGTAAATTGGGTCTTAAAGTTGGATCTTTTTCTGGTTTTGAAATCAGGGTAATACTTGCCTCCAGAAATGAATTATGGAGAATGACTTCATTTTCTTTTTCTTTGAGAAGTATTGGCATTAGATCATCTTTAAACTTCTTGAAGATTTCAGCTGTGTATCCATCAACACATGCACTTTTCTCTATTAGTAAATTTTAATTATGTATTAATTTCATTAACTGATATTATGTTACTCATAATTTCCATATCTTCTTGATTCAGTTTTGGTAATTCATACATACCAAGAAATCTAACCATTTCTTCTATTTTCCACCTGTGAGTAAAGATTCTCAAAGTAAGTATTGATCTTCTTCTGAATTTCAATAAGATCTCTAGTAGTGGGCTGGGGAGATAGCTCCGAGGCACAAGTGCCTGCTGGGCAAGTGCAAGATCGTGAGTTCGAACCCTGGTCCCACAAAAAAAAAAAAAAAAAAAAAAAAAAAAAAAAAAAAAAAAAAAAAAAACAAAATAAAAACAAAAAAAAAAAAAAAAAAAAAAAAAAAAAAAAAAAAAAAAAAAAA
>PVJA010039063.1:6566-19430 GCA_004027025.1 Myocastor coypus | reverse complement strand
AGCCCGCCCCGAAAGCAGGGCTCGCACAGCATGTGGTGCCAGGGATCAAACCGAGGTCCCTGAAGCCACCCAACCTTTCCCAAGCAGGTGCTTTAGACCACTGAGCCATCCCGCCGGGCCCCTTTTTTGTCTTTTTGAAATAGGATCTCACTATGCAGCTCAGGCTGGCCTTGAGTTCACTTTTGTAGCCCAGGCTGGTCTCGAACTCACATCAATCCTCCTGCCTCAGCCTCCTAAGTGCTGGGATTACAGGCATGTGCCACCATGTCTGGCTTTCATCCTCCCATTATAAAGTCCCCATTCACTTTTCACCTTGTGGTTTTAAGCAGACCACTGGTTATCCTTATCTGGGTTCATTATTTGGAGCTTGAAGATCTCCCTGTCATACTCCTGTCATGGTTTTTGCTTTTATGATGGAATTGCATTTTCCCAAGTTCTTGCTCATCTGTCTTTGTAAAAACTGGTGGTGAGCAGGTGCAGAGGTCGGTGGGGTTCAATCCCCAGGCCTGCCCTGCTGGCCCTGCCCCTGGAACGCGCTGAGACTGGATGTGGTGGCATGTGCCTGTAATCCCTGCTCTTGGGAGGCTGTAAACAGGTGGATCACTAGAGTCCAATGTAGTAGTGAGACCTTGAACACCCTGTAGACCCTTCCCTAAAGTACCAAAAACAAAAACTGTTGGTGAGGCCGAGAGACATGGTGTTGCTCCCAGACACTCACTTACTCTGTCTGCAGGATGAAGTCGCTCACACGGTCACAGAAAGTCGGGTCCTCCAGAACACCAGGCACCCTTTCCTCACGGTGAGTTGCACCCACCTTCTCAGGCAGTAGGAGGACCTTCACTTCAGGCCCAAAGTGAAGGAATTCAGGGAAAGAACCCAAACCTGCTGCTCCAGAGTGCGGCCTTGCTTGGGCTGGGTCCTGGCCTCTGCATGTTGCCTGAACCAAGCACTGGGGTGGTATTGTCTTCATAGACAGCACCTTCACATAGGCACCTTGAGGGACCACAGAGAGAGCCTAACAGGATGACTCCAGGAGAGTGTGGCTGCTGTCTCTGAGGGGTGCTTAGCTCAGCTCAGCCAAGAGGGAGGATGTTTCATGTTGTTTTTAAAATACCAGAACGGAGCCGGGCATGGTGGCGCATGCCTGTAATCCCAGCACTCGGGAGGCTGAGGCAGGAGGATCGGTGAGAGTTCGAGACCAGCCTGGGCTACAAAAGTGAGCTCAGGACCAGCCTGAGCTGCATAGCGAGACCCTGTCTCAAAAAGACAAAAAAAAAAATAAATAAATAAAATAAAATAAAATACCAGAACGGCTAGGGATACAGCTCAGTGGCTCCAATACCTGTGTGACAATCAAGGTCCTGCGTTTGATTCCTGGTACCAAAAATATAACAAAACAAAATAATGTGTTATTGTTGTCTCCTGTCAAGCTAGGCCCAGTGGATCCTTCTTTGGAGGTATCTTTTGGGCCACAGTCTCCATCAGGACTAGTGGCTGTCAGTTCAGTGACTAGATTAAGGGTGGCTGAAGTGCCTTTTTTAAAACTGGGGATTAAACCCAGAGTCTTGTCCTAAGCTACATCCTTGGACTGTTTGTTTATTTATGACTTGCTAGGTTGCCCAGCCTAGGCTCAGATCTGTGATCCTCTTGCCTGTGTCTTCTAAGTTGCTGGGCATACAGGCATGCACCGTATCTTTAGTTCAGTTGCTCTCCAGGTATCCTATTAAGTCATAACATTTGTTCATATGAGATCTAATAAAGTACCTGAGAGGGTGACAGTCTAAGGTACTTAAGAGATAGTCCAAGGTACTGTGGAGTTGTGACCAGGTTTCCTAGAGGATCTTGGAAGAATCTGGGATGGGGGAGAGTGTGCTTCCTAGAGCATAATTTAGGAATTAAACTACTCTTTGTCTATCCTGTCTTTTGTGTGTGTGTTTAGGGATTGAACTCAGGACCTTGTGCTTGCCAGGCAAGCACTTATTTCACTGAGCTATCTCCCTGGTCCCTATCCTGTCTCTAGAATCAGCTTCTAAACCATTACTGCCATCGCCAGCCATAGCCACAGCGTATGTTGTGTGTGTGCATGCGCATATACTTGTGCACGTGCAAGGGATAATGTTTAGTATAGCTTACTGTTAAAACAAGAGATGCCATAGTTCCTAGTTTCTCCTGAGCCAGGCCTGGGAGCCAAACCCATCTCTGAATTCCCACAGCTCCCAGGGGCTGGGGAGTGGGCCTGTCTTGTGTGCAGGATCTGGGCAGAGCCCTCCTGTTCCCCCACGTCTGACCCCAGTGCCTCCTGCCCTTGCCCCATAGGCCCTGAAGTATGCCTTCCAGACCCACGACCGCCTGTGCTTCGTGATGGAGTACGCCAACGGTGGGGAGGTGAGCTGCAGCCCCCGGCCCGACTTCGCACATGTCTTTGTTGGGGCACAGGGCTGCCTTCATGGAATGGCTGGAGGGAGGCTTAGTGAATGTCAAGGCCTCCTGCCCTGCTTTCTTCCACTGGGACTCAGGAGGCTACGTGGCTCCTGGCTCACACAGCTAGTGAGTAAGCTGTGTGAGGTCTAGAAAGGCACAAGAGAGGCTGTGGAGGTGGCCGGGTGGCTGGGCAGAAGGATGTTCTCTTCACAGGTTCTGGGGAAAGCACACAAGGGTTAAAAGTCTATTGGTTCTGCTCCCTGTGTTTTCCCCTCCTTGTAAAAATCAATGCCCTTCTGTCCCCTTGTCACCCACTTGCGCCTCAGCCCTCTCTGCATGCAGAAGGACTTTGTGGACTGGCTCATTGGTTTGCTTTGTCCGATTGGTCCCACTGTTGAGTGTCCCTTGTGCATGATTTGTGTTTCTCCTTGCTTTTCTGCTATAACTCCCTCTTTTACCTGTCCCTTCCTCCTGGCTGTTGTCACTCTTCATCTCCTCCTACTATTTCTTCCTTCTCGTGAGCTATTCTCAATCACTGTCCTTTGCTTAGTCTTCGTGGCACCATGTCACAGCGTGGCTGTGGGGCCACACTCCCTTTGGGGCTGGGATCTGATCTCTTCCACCCTCCCTGCAGCTCTTCTTCCACCTGTCCCGGGAGCGAGTCTTCACAGAGGACCGGGCCCGGTTTTATGGTGCAGAGATCGTCTCAGCTCTTGAGTACTTACACTCACGGGACGTGGTGTACCGTGACATCAAGGTGAGCAGGCGGCTGGGGTGAGGGGCTGCGAGCACAGCACCCGTGTGGGCTGCACACCTGGGAGCCAGCCTCATGGTTCTGCAGCGAGGACTTTTCTGAACTCCTGTGAACAGTCCCAGCCTTTGATGAACATGTGTGTTAATTAAAGCACACTTAAAAAGAATTTTTTTTTGCAGACAGGGTACTTTGAGACAGGGCCTAGAGCTTTCTCTAGTGCAGGCTGCCCTGGGACTTGCTGTGGTCATCAGCTTTAACCTCTCCAGTGCTGAGCTAAGGTGTGCACTCAGATAGCAGGAGCCCTTGGGAAATGGCATGGCAGCGTCCTCCACAGCAGAGCAGCTGTGTTCGCCTGGGCACGTATGCGTGCAGCTGGGCCAGAAGGGGCCAGATGAATGTACTACCTCCACATGCAGGATGCCAGGTGGCAGAAAGAGAACAAGCCGCAGCCACTCAGCAGGTGTACCTACCTCCTAGGCTAGTGTTACAGGTCAAAGCCAGAGCAGATGGGTAAGATCCACTGTTGTCTGCAGATACACATGTCAGGGTTAAACCTAGAAGAAGGGCTGGGGATGTGGCTCAGGGGTGGAGCACTTGCCTAGCATGTGTGAGGGCCTGGGTTCAATCCCCAGCATGACAAAGAAAAATAACCTGTAAAGCTAAAGTGAGAGATGTCTGATAACTAGGAAGGGGGCACATAGAAATCCAGGGGTTTCGTGACTATTTTTTTTTTACCTAGTGGAAGTTACACAAAGGTACCATTGCATTGTCCATTTGCTTTATGTTTTTCTTCTTTCCCGGTGTCTGTTTCATAAGTAAAAGAAAAATCTTTAGAATAACATACAAGAAAGATAGTACCTTTCGTGGCACTAGACCTTAAGAAATTGCAGTCTTTCCTTAGCAGGAGGCCAGAACACGCAATGGCATTGGGTCTGGCCTTCCTATGAGCTCCAGAGGGTGAATGCTTAACTCTAGTGGTGTGTATGTTCCCTTGCACTATGGCTGTCCTAATCCCAGGGAAGTTGATACCCAGGTGTTCCTGATAACAACTGACGCCTCCTAGTGGCCAGGCTGGGTGACAGGGAGCCCTGTGAGTACATGAGTCTCATACTGACTTTTCCCGCAGCTGGAAAACCTCATGCTAGACAAAGATGGCCACATCAAGATTACTGACTTTGGCCTGTGTAAAGAGGGCATCAGTGACGGGGCCACCATGAAAACCTTCTGTGGGACTCCGGAATACCTGGCGCCTGAGGTGACTGGGGCTGAGGGGCACAGAAACCTGTAGGCCAAAGGTGGAGGGCCCCAAGGGCCCTCTGTGGCAGAGCCACCTCCCCTGACCCTCCCACCTCCCCTCTGAGCTGGTGTGGGGCTGCCCGCTCACTGCTCCTACCCTACAGGTCTTGGAGGACAATGACTACGGCCGTGCAGTGGACTGGTGGGGACTGGGTGTGGTCATGTACGAGATGATGTGCGGCCGCCTACCCTTCTACAACCAGGATCATGAGCGCCTCTTCGAGCTCATCCTCATGGAGGAGATCCGCTTCCCACGCACCCTTGGCCCTGAGGCCAAGTCCCTGCTAGCTGGATTGCTGAAGAAAGACCCCAAACAGAGGTGAGGGCTGGCGTCTGCCCCGCCCAACCCGGGGCCCCTGCTGCCACTGTCCCTCAGCCTGGAGGCTGTGGTGTCTAGAGTCATACTCCAGGCCAATCTTTGACACTGCCTGTGCTGGTGATTTATGGAGACATTGAGGAATGAGCAGTGCTGTCCCTGTCCTAGGGTTACTGAGTTGTATGTAATTGAGCCAGGATACAAATCAGTCATTTCTAGTCCTGTCCTCGGGGCTAGCACAGGCTGCAAGTCCACACAGGACCTGGTTGGTGTCTCCCCACCCTAGGCCTGGGAGCTCTCTTGAGCTCCTTCCCCCACTGTGAAGTGGTGGTTTGCGGTCAGGACAGAGTCTTAAGGCTGTGTGGGGCCTACATGCCTGAGGCTCACACCTGCCACACAGAAGCCCAGTGTCCTGGCTGCTGTGGGGTTGGTGCTGATGGTTGTCTCTGCCCAGGCTCGGTGGGGGGCCCAGTGACGCCAAGGAGGTCATGGAGCACAGATTCTTCCTGAGCATCAACTGGCAGGATGTGGTACAGAAGAAGGTAAGTCCTCTCCCCTGCCCCAGCAAGAGCCCAAGGCCTGTCATGGGCTAGCTGGTGTGGGGCCTGTCTTCAGGATCCCTGAGTATGTGTTCCTGTCCTCTAGCTGCTGCCACCGTTCAAGCCTCAGGTCACTTCTGAGGTCGACACGAGGTACTTCGATGATGAGTTCACCGCCCAGTCCATCACAATCACACCCCCAGACCGCTGTGAGTGTTGGGCCACTGGGCCTGGCAGGTGGGGATGAGGTGGACCCAGACCCACAGGAGGACTCCGGCAGGCCATCCTCTCTGCACCTAGGAGTTTATCCTAAGATCTGCATATAGGGTCACTTGCTGTTGGTCCTCTCTAGGCCTGAGGAGGGTCACTAAGTGCATCCTAGACCCTGGGATGGAGCTCTGAGATGCCAGTTGTTAGGAGAGATTGATCTTTTGAATTTTCTGCTGTAGTGTTCTTATTGTGAATGCACCTGGCTGGACCAGAGGCAGTGGTGCCCACTGTGGTGACTGAGCTGGCCCTGGGCCCCACCCTGGGGGAGCCCCCAGCAGTGCAGCTTGGGGACCAGCCCAGAGTGGTCAGGATTTGTGTAGGATGGAAGGACCCTGGGCAGGGCAGAGGGGGGCTGCCTGAATAGGGTGTCAGCTGGGGTGCCTCCCTGGGAGTGCGTGTGGTGGGGAGAGCTTGGCAGTGGAGGAGCAGCTTGCAGGGGGAACAGGGTTTGGGGAGGTAAGAGAGTGTAGGGTCAGAGCCTTTTGAGAAAGGATCTGTGGGGTCACCAGCAGGAATGAGGACTTTTTTTCTCTCTGCAGTTACATCCCAGCCCTTTATTTTTGAGACAGGATCTCACTAAGTCACCAGATTGCCCAGTCTGGGATTGACTGAACTTGCTGCCTTCCTTCATCAACTTCTCAGAGGGCTGGGATTTCGTTTTCTTATTTCTTTAATACATTTTTTTGTTGGTAATATAGATAAATATTCATCACTGTATTTGTTCCCCTACATAATACATCTTCTTTCATTTTGCCTTTCCCTCCCCCCTTCTGTGTGTGTGTGTGTGTGTGTGTGTGTGTGTGTGTGTGTTCAGGCAGGCCTTGAGCTCGCTTTGTAGCCCAGGCTGGTCTCGAACTCACACTGATCCTCCTGCCTCAGCCTCCCAAGTGCTGGGATTACAGGCATGTGCCACCACGCCCGGCTTCCCTCCCCTCTCTTTAGTCCCTCTTATTTACAAATTCTGTGTTTATTTGTTTGTTTATTTATTGTCTCTTCCTTTCCTCTCCCCATCCCTTGTTCTTATTTGTTTTTTTGTTTGTTTGTTTGTTTTTTTTAATTTTTGAGACAGGGTCTCACTGTGCAGTTCAGGCTGGCCTTGAGCTCACTTTTGTAGCCCAGGCTGGTCTCGAACTCACAACGATCCTCCTGCCTCAGCCTCTCGAGTGCTGGGATTACAGGCGTGAGCCACCACGCACGCCCGGCTCCCATCCCGTTCTTTTTGTCTTTTTGAGACAGGGTCTAGCTATGCAGTTGAGGCTGGTCCTGAGCTCACTTTTGTAGCCCAGGCTGGTCTCGAACTCACACCAATCCTCCTGCCTCAGCCTCCCGAGTGCTAGGATTACAGGCGTGCGCCACCACACCCGGCACCCATCCCGTTCTTATTTGGACATTTCCTTGGAGGACTGAGATCACAGGCATGTGCCACTGTGCCTGCCAGGGGGTCCTTCCCTTAGGGAGCTGTGTAAGGGCTTGGAGCAAAGGGATAGGGCTGCACCCAGGTGTGAGGAAGGTGTCTGGCTCCATGTGGAAGGAAGGTAGAGTGCAGGAAGCAGTGGGCCGGGCCTTCAGCTGGAGAGGACCAAGCTAGAGTGTAGTGCTGGGAGCGAGGGATGAAGGGCACCAGGAAGGGCGGGGCAGGGCAGGGTGGGGGTGGCTCCCTGACGGAGAAAGAGCTTGCTGAGCTTCCTGTTCAATCTTGAGGAAGCCCTGGCTGGCTGGGGGCTCACCCTGTGGCCCCACCAAGCCTTCTGAGGGGTGCCCCTGGCCACCTGCAGTCCACTCACTCCAGTCCGCCTCCACCCGACCCACAGATGACAGCCTGGGCTCCCTGGAGCTGGACCAGCGGACGCACTTCCCCCAGTTCTCCTACTCAGCCAGCATCCGGGAGTGAGCCACCGCTGTCGCCAGAGGACACACCAGTGGACACTGTCCACCAGCTGGGTGGCTTTTTTAAGACAAACTTTTTATTTTGCCTTTTCGGTTGTGTTCCCATCCCTCCCTCCAGTTCCCAGTATCTCCTTCAGTCCTTGCCTGCCCTACCGCCGTGCCCTACCACCTCCCTCTGTGCCCAGACCAGTGCTGGAGGACTGTCCACCTCTGCCGTGATGGCTGCTGGGAGGACACAGAGCTTCAGGTCTTTTATCAGCATGAGCCCTAGAGAAGACAGAGCGCAGAGCTTAGGGGCTGGCTTGGATTTCTGGCTGAGCGTTCACAGTCGCTGCCTGCGCTGCTGCTTCTGGGGAGAGGCTGCCTCCAGACAGCCACAGGAGATGATGCCTGTGGCCTTCTGTGTCCTGGGCCTCACTCAAGGGCCTTGGTCCACCCAGTGCCACCCCACGGGGGGCAAAAAAGCAATAATGTCCAAGGACAGGCAGGGGGCCTTTGAAAGCTATGGGACCAGGGAGTTGGAGCTCCTTGGACCTCCATTGTAGGGAACCAGGAAGGGGCCCACCCTCTTCCTCCCCCAGCTGCTCTCCTGATTTATGGGTAAAGCAGGAGCAAATTTAGGGGGCAGTCTGCCTGCCCCGCCCCCAGCCCCGTGCCTTACTAGGGCTTCTGTCCAGCAGCGCGCCCTCCCGCCGCCCCCTGCCCCCCTCGGGACCCTAAACCTGGCCCAGCCCCTTAGGAGCTAAGATTGCCCCTCCTTTCTGCCTGGGGCAGAGGGGTGCCAGCCTCAGCTGTTACACATCTCTCACAAAGACAGTATTGGGCCCAGTGGACTCCCGTCGAGGAGGGAGTAGGGTGGGCACCTCTGGAACACAGGTGTGGGAGCCTCTGCAAACAGGTTTTCAGGCTCCCTCACCCCCTCCCTGTCTCCAGGCCCCACGTTCTGAAGCCTTAAGGTGAACATGAGCAAGCATCTGCCTCCCTGCTGCGGACGGAGTCACGAGTGTCCCTGCTTCTGGGATGCAGGCGCACGTGGCTGTGTGTGCACGTGTGCGAGGGCACTGTGTTCAAGCCCTCGAGTGTGCGTGGTCCCTGTGGGCTTGGGCCCCACCAGGCCCCAAGTGCTTTATCCTTCCTGTAGGGGGAGTAGGCGCCTTGCTGCCCTTACCCCTCCACTCCCTGCTCCATGTCCTGGGGTGTTTGGAATTTAGTTTTTGTGATTTTGATCTCCCTGTTCCACCTTCTGTACTAAGCAGTTCTCAGAAAGACATGTGGGGGGTAGGGGTAGCTTGGGTCTGGGGGTGTCTTTATTTTCCTTTGTGTGTGTATGTGGTTTATCTGACAACTCTCCCCACTCCCCACTGGCCTTAGTCCCTGTATTTGTACGGTACAAGCAATAAAGACACTCATTTCAGAACAGGCCAGCCTGCACTTATGCCAGCCACCACCTGCCTGGCCTTGCATGGCCCTGGAGTCCACCCTGGGCACTGCTTACCTCACCCTTGCTGTTCTTGGGCCCTGCTGAGCAAAAGGGAGGGGGCAGGCGACACTGAGCCCAGGCTGAAGAGGCTGGGAGTTTGGGAAGGTTCTGCTGGCCTAGGGCAGGTGTGGCAAACAAGCCATTCCAGGGTCGGAGGTACTGCTCAGGCTGGAGCAGCAGGGAGGAGCTGCAGGGGGGTTGGGTGGCCCCACACAGGCGGGTGCATATGGCAGTGAGAGTGTGAGCTGAATGGAGGAGTGGGGCTTTGAGGCCCCCATGATCTGGTGTGTTGGTATTCATGGTTGCCAGCAGCCAGGAGCATCAGAGCCTCTGGTTACAGCTGCTTCTAGCTCTGGGAGTCTCTGACCACTGTGCCCCTTTAGCTCGGGGCTGGGACTGCCATCCTGGATGTGTCCCCATTTCCATGTCTGAGTCATGGAGCCAAGCCATCAGGCTGCAGTGGCTTCATGCTGTCTCAGCGGGGGGACCATGTGGCGCAGGGGGCTTGGCACAGTTGACTCCATGGCAGGTCTTACTGAGCATGAGTGCCTTTTCTTTGAGGTTTTAAGTGTGAGGGTCATAGGAAAGTGGGTCCAGTTCACAGGCGCTGCCACAGCTGCAGTGCAGACTTCTGGTGTGCTGCTGCTGCTGCTGCTGCTGCTGCTGCTGGTGACTTTTCTGGTTTTATGTGGACCTTCCTGTCTTAAATTATAAGCTGGTGCTTATGCAGGGAGCCTACAAGATTGGCCTAAGCCTGTAGAGAAATGCCCTTTACTTTTCTCTCTGGTCCTGGCCCTGGGGTGATGGATATGAACAGTTTCTCTCCTGTCACAGTGTGACTCAGATCTGGTGTGGGTACATTCCTGTCTACCTCAAGCTTCTTGCCCTCCTCTCAGGCTGTACGGGCAGGTCCCACACTTGGCCATCTGCTTCTCTTAGTGGGACATGTATCTTTAGGTGTACTGGTGCTTCTTAGTTTAAGGTGATGAGTTTTAATACATTTTACCAATTAAAATTTTGAGTACAATGATCTTTTTTGGTGTCTGTTTCCAACATTGTGTGTGTGCGCATGTGTGTGTGTGTGTGTGTGTGTGTGTGTGTGTGTGTGTGAGAGAGAGAGAGAGAGAGAGAGAGAGAGAGAGGTGCAGATACAATACAGAAAAAGTGAAACTCGCCTTGAGTCCATACTATACTGTGGTGGCTTAAAAAGGTTGTTCTCGCCGCATCTGGGCAGCACATTGCTGCAGTAGCCCTGGGAGGCTACAGTAGGATTTCTGGGAGTTCCAGGCCAGCCTGGTATACAGCAAGACCTGCCTCTTACACAAAACAAAACAAAGGTTCCTCCCTCCCTTGAGCATCACTTGGCTATCAGGTATTGCCCTACCCACGCTGACAGGAGAGATGAGCTGAGCCTGCCCTCTGTGTTCTGAGGAATTCCTGCTGCCTATTGCCACTTCACACGCTTCAGCAATTTCCCAAGGCTGGGGTGGACGTGTGGGATGCTGACTCAGCTGCCCCCTGCTAGGGATTGACTTGGGGTTTTTTCTGCTAGCAGATGCTGTTATAAACCTAAGGACCTGTAGAGAGCCTTTCCTGGTCCTCATCTCAGGGAAGTTTGTATTTGTAGTCCCATGGTTAAGTAATTAGAATCCCACCAGTCTACCACTTCTGGTGCAATTTTTTTTTTTTCTGGTGCAATTCTAATAAAACACTAAAGCATATTTATAGTTATGGGGAGCCAAGGGGTCCTAAGTCCAGCTGTGGTGATGGCTATCCAGAACAAAGGCCTTGACCCAGGGCCAAACCTGAGTTTTATTCAGTCATGGAGGAGTGGCTTAAGGATGAGAGACAGAGTGGCAGGAAGTAGCTGAGCACTGTGAGCTGGGCTAGGTAGGAGGCCCGCATTTACCTCTATGATATGCAGAGGATAGGCAGGAAGTAATCTGCATTATACAATTGAGATAGTATCTGTTTGGGGGTTTGGTGCTTCAGCTTCACTGTATAATCTTCTGAACCCCTTTTGAGCCTTCATCTTGAGACTCCATCTCAGCCAACCGGTGTAGGGATCCATAAATGTAGGGATCCGTTGATCTTACTGCAAACGGTTCAGCCTTGGGGGGGAGACATGGCGGTACGAATCAGAAAACCAGGCAAGGAGAAAAGTTAGGCTAGGTGGTTGCCAGTCTGCCTGATGGGTGAGACTGACTCAACACACACACAAATGATCTTTTATTTATAGTTGTACAAAGTTTGCATCCCATAACACAAGGCTACCCAGCAACCAATAGCTGGCCTGACCCAGACAGGATTTTTTTTTCAGCCCTGGGGTAGCTTTCTGCTCCATGCAGGGAAGCCCAGTCCCACCTACACACACTTTGATAGATTTCCTGGCTTCCTGCAGCTCCCAACAAACTGGCAGTGTACAGACAATGTGGAGCATTGGCTCTTCATACATTGGTCTCAACCTGGCTCAGATTAAAGATCAGCTGGTGGGCATTACCTAGGAAACATGCCTGCCATCTTCAGAGACTACCACCAGCACCTCAACTAGACCTATAGGCATTGCTTAAAGCCAATTGAAGGGACCTGGGGAGGTGGCTTAGTGGTCTAAGTGCTTGCCTGGGAAGTGCAGGGACCTGGGTTCAATACAACCGGGTTCCATCCCTAGCACCACATGCTGCCCCAGCCTTGTCCCAGGCAGTAGCCGGTCACTGAAACTGGTTGTGGTGGCACACAACTGTAATCCCAGTGCCGGGGAGGCTGAAACAGGAGAATATAAGTCTGACCTGTGTAGTGAGAACCTGTACCAAATACATAAAATTAAAAAAAAAAAATTGGAAGGATAAGTCTGAGCCAGCTGTATATGCAAATAGGGTCAGGCCAAAATGGAAACAACTGTTCAAGGGGAGTTGTCCAAGGGCTGGTAAGATAGCTCACTTCACTAAGCGCCTGCTTTGGCAAGTACAGGGACTAGAGTTCAATCCCTGGTGCTGCATACCATGCTGGCCCTAGCCCAAGGCGTGCTGAGCCATCTGAGTCCTGATGTGGTGACGAACACCTGTAATCCCAGAGCTGGGGAGGCTGAAAACAGGAGGATCACTGAATCCCAGCTGTGTAGCAAATGGAAAAGCAAGAATAAAAAAAGTTATCAAGGTGGTACTCCTCAAGGACCCATTTTCATTTGTGCTTTCATATTTGTAGCCTACATACTAGGATTCTAGTGTGTCATTTCTCCCAAAAAATGGTAATTCACGTATTTAAAGGTTTAAAATAATTGAAGGAAACTTCGAGAATGATTCTAGGACCAGGGCAGGAAGTACTCATGGTAAACGTAGAACATCTAGTGGTGTCCAAAGGGATACCGTAGCAGGGTGTGGTGGTGCACACCTGTAATCCCAGCACTCGGGAGACTGAGGCAGGAGGATTGGTGCGAGTTCGAGACCAGCCTGGGCTACAAAAGTGAGCTCAAGGGCAGCCTCAACTGCATAACGAGACCCTGTCTCAAAAAGACAAAAAAAAAAAAAAGGGATAATGTGCAGAACCCCAGGAGAGCTGGGATGAGGTGCAGTGGAAGCAAAGCCATAGCCCCCTCGCCCTGGGGTCTGTGCCTGAGGTCCTCGGGAACAAGGAGAGCTCCCAGCAGCAAAAGCTGAAGGAGTGAGCAACAAAATTGTGCAGTATGGTATCATGAGTCTACTGGAAAGTGGTAGTGGAAAGAAAACGCAGGTGTGGGGTGCACAGGGTGGGGGCTCCTGAGTGGAGCCGGGCCATTTCTCAGACCTGCTGGATACTTCATTAGCAGTGGCAATAGATTATGTTGACAATGTCTACCGCCGATGGGAGGTTATCAGGATGGTGCTTGACCTGTGTGGTCTTGCTCCCGAAAATATACAACCCGAAA
>PVJA010039062.1:0-19380 GCA_004027025.1 Myocastor coypus | reverse complement strand
AAAAAAAAAAAAAAAAAAAAAAAAAAAAAAAAAAAAAAAAAAAAAAAAAAAAAAAAAAAAAAAAAAAAAAAAAAAAAAAAAAAAAAAAAAAAAAAAAAGATAAAATAAAACAGTTTGAAAGAGGGGGCCAGGGAGATAGCTCAGAAGAATTAGTGCTTGCCTGGCAAATGCAGGGTTCTGAGTTCAATCCCTGGTACTGCAAAAGAAAGAAAGAAAGAAAGAAAAAAAGAAAGAAAGAAAGTTTGTAAGAGGAATACTGCAAACAAAAACAGATATTATGGGTCAGGTTCCCCAAGCATCAGATTCCCTAGTCTAAATGCAGCTGTGAGAGATGCTTACTGGAGAGGGCTCCTCAGCAGTGACCTATAGCAAGTGAGGGCAGAGAGACCAAGCAAAGGGAGTACTGAGACCAATTCAGCTTGACCTTGACCAGAGCCAGGTCACTTGTATGAGTGCCCTAGGTCTAAGATTGGGTGCCCTTGCACTTTGCCTGGCCAGTGATGGGATGTGGCTTTCCCTGGTGAGGTGGTTTAACCTTGGTAAGAAACTCCTTTTCTTTGAAGACCTGGAGATGGACTCAGCTATGATTACCAACTAAGGAGTTTCTCAGCAGTTAGGGGAAGACAGATCCCAGGCCTGCAGAGGAGCTTTGCTGGTGCTCTGAATCATCACAACTTGAGATCTGTGAGTCCATTTCACTTTTTAACACAAGTTGTAACTAAGCCTGACTAGCAAACCCACTGTTCTAATATCCCTCCAAACTTTGCAATTTTTCCTTCTGAAAATATGACTTCTTGGGTCAGTGAGTCAACTGTAATCCAATCTTTTTCACATGGAAAGGATCTTTGATCATCTTATAAGACTGTATACATGCTTCATGGAAAAAATGGATTCCAACTCCTTTGCCTATAAATTAGGAAAGGCAGTAGCAGTAGATGTAGTGACCACGTGTGGTATGCAGTATAAATTAAACTATCCAAGCAAAGTTCTTTTAAGAGTTCTTCTTCCTGCCATGCAGTTATTTATTATTGACATTATTAATTTTTAAAAGCTTTGTGAATTCATTTCATTTTATTTCATTGTGTTGGGGCTGTAAAAGTGGCATAGCACCTCCCTGGCAATTGAGAGGTCCTGAGTTCAATTTATGACACCCCTCCCACCTAAAAAAATCAGTATCATTTGATGGTCAAGACTTCTCCTTCTGAATTTGCTTCAAAAGTTTTTTAAAGGTATGTAACAAACAAAGATGGGACAGCCCAGGTGACCAGGCTGTGGAAAAGAGGAAAGAATGATAAGGACAACAGTGAAGAGTAACAAAAAGCTGTCATAGAATGTCACAGACCATGCCAATGGGTCAGCACTGGGGAGGGTATGTCAGAAAAACTGAAATGAAAAACAAAATATCTGACATAATCTTGGAAGGCAAAGTACATTCCCTGTCCACATACACACTTAACAGAACCCATTACGATGTCTGCAACACATGATTTGATTTGTGTTTACAGAGGAAGTGAGTGGTTGTACACAGTTTGAAAGGTGAATTGAAGGCTCCAGTTTAGAATCAGTGCTTGACTGACAACAAGGGCAGTGAGACTGAGCAAAGGGAGCGCACCAGAGCCAAGTGATTTGTAGAGATGTTCTAGGTCTAATACTGGGTGGCCTCGCACCCTGCCAAGCCTTCCGCACAGCTTTCTGTTTCTAGAAGTGCATGAATTTGCCCTTTGCCTGCATTCTCACATGTCCAGCTGCTGTTCCTTCAGTTCACAAAGTCCTCTTAAGAAATTGAACTCTGTCTAGTTCTCTTATGAGCTGAAATACAGGAATTCAATAAACAATTCCTAGTTATTCATGAAAAAAGGCAAAAAATAAAATTTTAAGAATTGGGAACCTAGCCAGCCTCCTGACATGTTAAATTCCAGTGATATTTCTAACCCACCTCTTTCCAGTCAATAGCGAATGACTTCACATTAAATTTGTTGACTTCCATTTGGCTAACTTTCTTCACTAAGAAAAAGAGGTAAGTATCTTTCCGATATTTGGTTTTGTTGTCAGAAGATGTGGTTTCCATAGACAGTTGGCATTGAGACTGGGAGAGCAAAAGGTAGCATTAGCGCAATGATTCAAAAGTCAAAGCCATCATAGGTGTGAAATATGTGTTTACTTTTAGTTGTTCATACTTATTCAAGCTGATTAGGCACCTGCATTTCAATGTAGAGTCCATTGAAGGAGGTTGCCAGGATGTTGGGACCGTTCAAAGGCAGGAATGGAACATCCACATGGCTGCACTGGGCTGGAACAGCATTTCTTAAGCAATTCTGTAGGTAAAACAAGGTGGAGGGCTAAGTCATTCTTCCATCCATGTTTTAGGGTAGACAATGAGCATTTTCTTGCAGAGATTCCCTGGTCCACTTCATAGCAAGCACAGAATCCATGGCCATGCTTAGCAACCAACCTCAACTTTCAGAAGTGAGTGCTAGGCTTCCCCCACAGCTTTCTGATGCTACAAGTGCATGGATTTGTCCTTCGTCTGCATTCTCTCATGTCCAAATCCAGGGCTCTGCCATCACCTAAGCCCATCAGTGGCTGTTCTCTCAGTTCACAAAGTCCTCACAAGAAAACTATTTCCAAGAATATCCTTAGTGACATTCACTCTGTCCACTTTCACAGCTGGAGCTCTTCAGTTACTTGGAAGGTTTTCAGGGAACATATGAGCATGGTAAACATGATACATAGATTTTTGTGTTTACATGCATGTGCATAGCTGGATAGAGATGCAACTTAAGGGTTTAATCACATTTTTTCCAAGGGCTTATCATGGGTAGGTCTGTGAGATGGTTTGTCCAGCCTAACCTTAGACTCTGTGAGTCTTTGCCTAACATCATGACTAACTGCGTGACTTTGGCCAGTCACTTATTTTCATGGGGCCTTCAGACTCTAATGTGTAATGAAGGATAATGTCTACCTCTGTGACTATTATGCAGGTTAGGATTAGGGACCTAGGTTTTCAGTATGTATTTGCTTATATTAAAAAACAAAAACAAAACTCAGAAGCACTGCTGTGAATAAAGTCAGTTAATTTGCTTGACAGGGTCAGACTACGGAGGAGTGTTGATCAGGACTATGTTCTTTTAGACTCTCTCTTTTTATTTATTTTCTTAAACTCTCTCTTTTAAAAATTGTGCCATGGTAATATGCCACTGACCCACATCTAGGGATGGTGCAAGACGCTGACATGATGGTGTCCACTACTGTGGCTATGTCAGGGAGGCTGAGGACCATGTTTGTCACAAGAAGTTCTTTTATGAGGTCCCATGGAAGAAATCTCACTTCAGGCAAGGACTCAGAGAAGGTATCATAGTGAAGTTTTGAGTATTAATGTCTCACAGACAGTGGGCACCTGGCAAGGAACACCATGGTCATCAGGAGCCTGGGCTCCATCTGAGGTCTGCTTCCACAAGGTCATGCGAGCCTGTGGTATGCAGGTCAATATTTTGAGCCTGTCCCTATTTTCTGATTTTGTCACCAACCTTTTCCTTTGGCCCTCTTCTCTTTGTTGTTTATATATGCTGCTGTGATATTTGTGCCTTCATGAAACCCCCCAACTCCACTGAGGAATAAAGTCATTACGCACGCAAACACAGAAACGAATCCATCCAGGGCAGATTGGTGTCTTGTTGCCTATTATGCTATTAGCTCTGTTTTATGGGTGCTGATCTTCCTGTTTAAATGAATCTTGATCTTCTGTTGCTGTGAAAATATGAGAGGCTGGGGCAGGGGTTGGTGGGCTGTACACACATGATAGAACAATCAACACACTCCTAAGATGCCCAGCAGTGATAGTTTCCAAAGCAAAGAAAATTACCTTCGGAAAATTTTGTACAAAAAAAGAAATCTATTTAAAATTAATTTTGTTTATATCTTAGAAAGGCATATCTTGGAGGCTAATGTATTTTTAATTCTTAGTCAGAGGAAACCCTAACCTCTTAGTTGCCTTTTTGCACTTTTACATCTGACATTCTAGAGGGGATATCCTCAGGCTTTTCTTCTAAGCAGAGATGGGCAGCTGCTGGGTTTCCTCTAACACAGCACTTCTGATTCACACGGAAGCCCCCTGGCCTTAAAGTATAAGAATGAGTCTTAATAAGCCTAGTAAGAATTCTAGAGGAAGTTTCTTAGATTCTCACAGAAAGCAAAAATTAATTAGTAGATCTCAATTCCTGAGAAGCATATCCTAGGGGCAGTTGTTTTTTCTTTCTCTTTTCATAATCCTGTGGTAGTAGACATGTCCATCTTTTTCACACTTTCTGTACAATGGTAGCCTCTTTCCATTAAAAAAAAAAAAAAACCCAGAGAAAACCTGGAAGAAATAGGCTGAAGTAATTATGATGTGCCTAGCAATTCTGATAGTATTACCTCACATCTGTGTTGTACTTCACAGTTTGTGAAGCGTTTTCTTAAATACTGTCTTATGTGATCCTAACAAGAATTCTGATTTCAAAGTCTGCACTTCCCTATTCATAAAGCTGATAAAAGCTGAGTCACTTCTTCTCAAAAATTCCTGTGACAATACCTTAATCCTCTGCCCTCCTTGTTTGGAGAAAGGGTTTTTACAGAGGTGATCACAGTGAAATGAGGCTGTTAGAGTGGTCCCTAATCTATTAAGATTGGTGGAAAGGCAACTAAGAAGAGGAAATCCAAAGGCAGGCACATCCCCAGAGAGAAGGCCAGAGAGACACGGAGCTGCATCTGTAGGCTAGGGAGCATTCACGATTTCTACCTTCTCTTTGACAGCTCTTGAAGGAACCTGCCCTGTGCATACCTTCATCTGGAATGTCTAGCTTCCAGCAGTACAAGGACATGAATTCTATTGGCTAAGCCACTTAGTTTGTAGATCTGTAATATATGAGCCCCACGAAATCAATACAAAGATCCTACATGATCTAGCCCTCTGGCATCATTGCTTATCTTCCTAATAGGCTCTACACTAGAACCAAACTGAGCCATCTTACTCTAGACTGAGAAGCTGCTAAGCTCTTGGGACAGGAAGCACAGAAGTGAAGTGTCCAGCCTGGCCTGGCTTACTATGCATCTTAGGGTATTCTGGGATTCAAAATATTTTCCTTTCTTTTCTGCTTCTATAAGATAACTCCACAAATGACACAGCTCATCAGTCACTCCACCATTCACTCAGGTTTTCTGCTTGGCTTATGGCAGAAAATTGCTTAACTCAAATGGCAGCCTAGGACTTCAGCTGTGACAATTTGGTGTATAGTTGCTTTAAAAATACCCAGAGGAGGATGAAGAACTCAGAAGGTGTATAGTTCCAAATGGAAAGAGGTGCCAGTGGACAAGAATGTAGTATGTAATTCCTATAAATGGTCTTTTCTGCACCCATGAAGACAGACTACTTGTTGTTTGGTTTAAAAGCTCACAGAAGACTAAAAAGGCCAAAGATTCTGTGAAATTTCTTTCATCTTTTTTAAAAAATGTATTTAGTTGTTACGGGGTCTCATTACACAGCTCAGACTTGTGGTGATTCTCCTTCTTTCAGCCTCCCCAGCACTGGGATTGCAGGCATGTGCTACTACCCTGAACTCTGGCTGGCTGAGCCCAGCCTGGGCATAGAGCTGGTGCGGCATGCAGTACCAGGATCAAACTGCAGTCCCTGGGCTTGCCTAAGCTTGCATAAGCAGGCTCTTTAGTCCACTCAGCTATCTCACCAGTCCATCTTTCTCGCTGGCCCTCTGTGACATTTCTTCTCTCTAGGGTGAGGTAACTGTCTCCTGATCTGGATGGGTGCTGTGATCCTGCGACCAATAGAATACAGAGTGTTGGTTGTCCAGTCAAGCCTTAATGGTGTGTCGGATCCTTCCTACCCATCTGCTGTATTCTTTCCATCCTCTGTTGGACTTCCATTCATAGCACAATCTAGAGACCATTTTTCTAAAGGAAGAAGCAAAGGAAGAAAGAAATCCTTCCTTGTAGCTGAAGAATGAGGTTCATAACTTCTCCAAATGCTGGAGGTGCCAGTGACCCAAAGATTTCATAATATATCACTTCTCTGGACTTAAATCTCCTGTGATTCGGGAATCCTGGTGTCCATAGGAACTAGAAGTTGTTTTGTATGAATAGCAATCTGACCTCTAACTTGTTATAAGAGAATTGTGAGTGTTAAGGTCAAGCATGCTTTGAAAGCAGAGCTACTGTGTAGCCTTGAGTTAATTACTTAAGTGCTGAAAATTCATGCTTCATGTTTCTGAAATAGAGATAAAAATATCTTCAGGTGGTTTTGAGTAGTTAATGGATAATGAATATCAAGTGCCTGGTGGAGTGAAACACATGAATATTCAATGAGGACTCCTACATCATCATTCAGAGCACCTGGTGTCTTCCCTCTCATCCCTCGGCCCGAAAACACTTTCACGTCTACTTAGATCCCTTATCTAGGCAGGTGACAAATCTAGAATGCTCCAGACATGCATGTTAGCATGGCTAATATTTGCATAAAACAAGCACTTATAAAGTGGTTATATTACTGTACCAATACTGGTGAGCCCCATTAAGGAAATGGTAGGTCTGTTCATAACCTTACATTCACTTTGCTAAAGGCTAACATTCTAGAAACCTCTATCCTCTAGCACAGTGGTGGCAAATCCTTTAAAGTTCTCAATGGTAACAAGCAGCTAGCTGTAGCATGCGCACCATAGGCTCACCACCACTGCTCTAGGATATCAGGGGAAGATGAGACAAAAACAAGGCAAGCAGCCTCTGAGAAAGGCATAGCCTTACTACTATCTCCACTTTACAAGTGGGGAAACTGAGGCTTAGAGAGGTGAAAGTAAGACACCACAACAAGGTTATCTATACAGTAAAGAGAGAACTCTGAGAACCTAGTGATCCACACCCCTTGGATCAGTGATCCCCAACATGCCACTGTGTACCTTGGGAGCCAAAGATAAGCTCCTTGTGCAGTACACAGCTTCACATTTCAGCTCTCCTTTAAAACTACCCAGAAGGGCAAGGGGTAAAAGCAGAAACCTTCAAGAAGATTAGGATGCATTAGGGCAGAATTTGCTTCATTGGGAAGTGGAGGTGGGAGGATTTGGAATATTGGGTAGAAATAAGGAGAGGTCGAAGGGAGGTCTTTCCTGATTGACATCTCCCTATTTCCCCTCAAAAGATCAATAAAAGTTACTAAGAGCAAGAGATGTTAAAGACAAGCTATTTTTTGCAGAGAGAAGTGTGGGGCAGGGTGAAGCAAAAGCTGGCCCACTGACCTTGGAGCACAGAGGCCTCAGGCTCATGAGGAGAACAGTCCAGAGTTTCCCCAGGTCTGAGGGGCCTGAGTCAGGTTACGAGCATAAGTGCTTCATAGGTGGCCCACGTGACATGCAGGTTACAAGTAGTAAAATCAAATGATATTCAAGAACCCTTCACACTTGTGTAGTTATCACCCAAGGAAATATATACAGTAAAAATCTTTCATTTTCACATATTTTAGAAGCTTCTTTGGTCCCTAGGTTAAGGTGAGAAAGTATTGATTCGTTTCCTCACAATTAAGAGAATTAATTATGAAACTATTCCTTTGTTTATTTCAAATGAGCCATGTAGACATTAAGTTGGTTCTACATGGAACCTGTCATGTGCTCTGTATTTATATTTCAGGAAATATAAAATATTGCTCTGGACTATGACAGAATGAAATGAAAGCTTGCACTTCATATGAAGTGACTCACAGTTTCTTAGAGAATATCAGAGCCTCCCTAAAATAGATAACTGCAATTTTGTCAGCTAAATGGAAACATTAACAAACAGATTTTTCTGCTTTTGTAAGCAAAAGCCCAAGGAGAAATGTTCTTCAGTGAAAACCTGAGCGTGCTTTAGCCACCCCCCCCCCACCCAAGCAAGCAGTAGGGAGACAGCAGAAGAGGCTATGTCAGCCTCCTTCCCCAACAACTTAGCTCCCGAGTCGAGTCACTGTAGGAGCGAGTTTCAGTCCCCCTGCATACATCTGTAGTCTAAGGGCTACAATATTCCTGAAAACATTTCAATCCTTTCTAACCAAGGACAGATAAGCCAGCAAGAAATAAGCAGCTCAGAAGGGCAGGACAATAGGGAGAGATGCACTTGGAAGTGTAGCTCTTACTGAACAAGTGAGAAGCCATGATGCCTGTTCCCCGCACATTTATCTCCAAATGCATGGTTTAAAAGCCAGTTGGAAAGCAAAGCTTAAGAAGGTCTAAGATGTCAATGATGTCATGCTATAAAAGAGTATTTTAAAATTGAAGAGGATCTGAAATTCCAAGCATTTCTTTATAACAACCATGTATGCACTTTGAAAACTAGTGATTTTATAATAACAGTCAAAATGCCTTTAATGAATGACTATAGAAATTAATTTCACCTTACTTGAACCACAGGGAGAAAAGATCAACACAAAATCATCTCCTTCACTTTTAAGTGCTTTTGCTGTCAGTAGCCTCAATTACCTCTGGTGTCTGTGAGCTCGCAGTGCAAAGTGGGCCTGTGGTCATTTGCAGCCAGCCTGGGCAAGAGGGCACAGAGAGGTAACCAAGTGGTAGGCACAGCAGTGGGGACAAAGAACCCAGTCCAAGCACAGCAGGGGCTTTCAGAACAGCTGTCTTCCATGCAAAATGCACACACTTGGTGCACCACCAGCATGCTTCAGGCAGCGGGTTGAGGGGCCAAGGCAGTAATGTCCTTGCCAAGAATGCTCAGCAGAAATACGTTTAATGGTGCTATGCCTTCATCCAGTGGCTGAGTGGTCCATCAGAAGAGGAGCTCAGCCTTTAAAGAAGAGGAGGAAACAACGAAGCAAGTTTGTATGAACAAGAGCATGGCTTCACAGACTGGAGGCATCAGCGCCCTCAAGATACCATGCCACAGGCCAAAGTAACACACACTCTGGTCTCATGCTGTCTGAGGATGCCGAACAGCATTATGCCTGCTTGTCATCAGAAACAGTGGGTACTCTGGGCATCCACGTGTACCTAGGAGGGCTCCTGTGACCAGACTAAGACAAACAGGCAGCATGACAGGTCTCACCCTGAGGACAGAACATGAAAATTACTAGAATTGATATTACTGTGCCCAAATATTCACTATTCCTTTCATGGCAACATTCGGAGCATGATGAATTTTGGAAACTTGTTCTCATCCCTGCTTCCACGTGGGACATGGCATTCCTAGATAATTACAAAATCTACTGTCTAACAAGCTGGAAGATGCCAGAAAAAAAATGGCTACATAACCACTGGTTCAACTAAGAAATTAGAGAAGGGAAGCAAAAGAGTCTCAGGGACATGTGGCTCTGTAGCGCAGAGCAGTTACAAGATCAGGGAGTTTACAGTTTTTACACCCTTCCTTTTTTTTTTTTACTTTAAAAAAAAAAAAAAAAAAAAAAAAAAAAGTAAGAATAGGGCAAAACCAGCTTCTATGAGCATCTACAGCTGGGCATAACTTTAGAAGTACAGTATGGGAGCAACCACGCTAGAATTGCTGTGGAATTACATGCGAGGTTTGTCTCTCTCCTGACCTCACAAGACATGGAGTCAGTGTTTGTTTTGTCCTGCAGGGTCCTGGTTTGCAAAGATAAAATGTATCATGAAATGATCACCCCAAAGACAGAGTTTCTATTTAATCCATTTCTAGGGCACTCATTACTTTTACATCTGAAGCTCATGAACTCTTCTGCAGATATAGATATTTTTCCCAGACAGGATGTGGTCCAGATGTAGCCCAAATTGCAAATTAAAGGAAAATCTTGCAGTAGGCTTCTTAAGTATAAAATTGAAAATATAAATTACACTGCATTAGGATAGTGTCTACATAAGAGAGGAAAATCAGTTCTTTTTTGGTGGAAGTATTACTGAAGTTGGCCACAATAGTTCTAGCCCCTAGTGTGCAGCCCACCTTTGATGGGAGCATCAGTACCCAGCTGCATCCATCAGGTGCCCTGCGAAGTTTAGCCACCAAATGTTTCAATTTTCCAATTGAGAAAAATTTCAATATTTTATGTGGTATATATTACTCCCTGAGAGGCTATTTCCAGAAATTCCTGTATCATGTGACATACATTTATAGTAAAATTATTTTTCAATAGTTTTAATTCTTTTTTTTTTTTTTTTTGTATTTTAGAGAAGGATCTAAAGGTGTTCAGGGTCTCATTAGTAGATCGGACTCACTGTAATCTACCTGTTTACAGCCTCCCAAGAGCTGGAATTCCAGGTCTGTGTCACCACACCCAGTCTCAATTTCAATTTCAGCATACCTGGGGGGGGGGCAGGGCTGGCATGGCCAGCCTGGGGATCGAACCCATGGCCCCTGTACCTGCTTGCAGACACTTTAATCCACCGAACTATTTGGCTGGCCCAATATTTTTAATTCAAAGAGGTACTGAAACTATAAAACAGTGTTCATGGAATAACTGGGAAAATTGGAGAACTGAAAGGAGATTTGGTGATAGCAAGGAACTTAAGTTCTTTAGAGTTTTATTAACACCCAAGAGTCTTCTTCTTCTTCTCAGGATGCCACAATTCTAATGAAAAGATATGAAGTCTGACATTTATTTCAAAATAATCCAGTACAGTAGGGTAGGAGAGAAGTGAGTAGGAATTTCACAGCGGGCTCTATATTAATTGTTGAGACTGAGTGATTTTATATATATATATATATATATGTATATATATATATATATATATATATATATATATATCCAGGATTACTAAATTCTTCCTATTTCTGTACAGGTTTGAATTTTTCATGATACAACTTTTTTAAAGGTCAAACAATGAACTATTACTTAAGGTTACAAATATTATTACCTTAAGAATAGCTATTAGGGCTCTTCTAATAACCTATTTAGGAGCTTCACAATAAGCCCTTTCTTCCTTTTTTTACTTGAAAATGCAATGGAGAAATATCACTTATTATTTAGAAGAGAACAATTTTTCCCACCGTGAACCTTGGTACCGCCTTGTGACCGCTTACAGACCACTTAGCGAGTGTTGAAACGCACACTCCAGCACTTAGAGCAGAACGCGCAGCCTTCCGCAGTCATGGAATGCAGGGCCTGCACAGTCATGAAAGTTTATGATACTAAGTGCATTGAGGAAACCTGAGAAAACTCTACAGAACTGCCCTCTTATATTTTTGTAGCTTTTACTGGGTTCTTGGGATGTCTGGGCACCTTGCTAAGACCTTTCCTCACTATCTGACTTCATTCTCACTAATCTCCAGTGTGATAGGCATCATGGTCAAACCCACTGTGCAGGAGAGAAATCTTACCAAACGGAAGTTAAATGACCTAATACCTGTCAGGTGACGAGAATCTCAGCTCGAAGAGGAGACCGTGGGGCTCCGAGTCTGGTTCTGTCACAGATATGGAACATTATGTGTCCTCCAGATGAAGGGAAATCTCAGAGGTGGCATGTTTCTGCTTTCAGATTGCCTGAGTCACTTTCTTCTGTCTGAAATGCCATGCTTGACCGGGGAAGCTTAAGGGGGAAGAGGGGCTTAGTTTCAGCCAATGTTCAACTGACTGCTGACAGAAGTGACAGGTGGAAAGGTCTGGGTAGAGAGAGCTGCTTCTGCCATGGCAGCAAGGAGAGCAGAGAGGAGCCCAGGAGATGCACCTGCTGCCTCCTCACCCCCCGGGCCCTGCTCCCCAGCCCATTCCTGCTTTGTAATGGATTAGCTCTAGCACCCCACGATCCAGTCATCATCTTAAAGTTCCACCTATGAGCAGAAGGGAGTCTTGAGGGACACCTAGAAATAAGCCATAATATTCAAGAAAGAGTCTATTGTATAATAGCAAATTACTCCTGCAGCAATCTTTCTCATAAGTCAAGATACAAAGTTAAATCATCCAATATTAAACACAAAGGTCACTGATACTAGTGAGAACCGCAAGCTTCTCATATCTATGACTTAATTAGCTCTGTTCTAATAAAACTACAAAGGAAGTGTAATAAAAATAAAAGTTACTCTTCTGCTATAAACGTGTTTGATAATCAGAGAAAAGGAATACAGATAGCTCCTCATTTGATCTCAGTAGAGAGATTTGAACAGAACTTTGCCTTTTATTAGTAATTGAGAGCTCACTGACCCACCACAGTGCACAAATTCATCAAAAAATTGTCCCTTGTGACCTGCAGCTCATCTTTCAAGGTCACTGAGTTTTGTGATTAGCCAGAACCTGAGTAAAAAGACACTGAGAATAATGAGACATTATCTACACCGTGCACTGTGCATTTCAATCATGAGGGGTTGGAATGTGGGTGTTGTGTCTGGTGTCCTTTTCAGTTTCTCCCTGTCCCCTTCCTGCCCCTGCTTGACAGAGCAGTCTGATGTGTGCTGCCCTTGGTAATTACCCATGTAAATGAGCTGTCAGTAATCTGCTCTCCGCAGAACGTGCCCACAAAATCACTCCCAATAATACATATCAAAACCCCATCAAAAAGCAAGTAATCTGTCACCTGATCTTTCATTAATTAACTAAAAGCTCCCTTTTGGGAGAAGGAAAGCAAAGGATAATGTCACAGTGGACAACTGACAAAAGAACTCAGGATCCTCACAGAAACCTTCTTGGAATATGTAAGGATGAGCTTTGAAAGTTAATGGAGATTTAAAACCTGAGCTGGAGTTTAGTGAGATGGCACACACCTGTAGTCCCAGCACTCTGTAGGCTGAGGCAGGAAGACCTCAAATTTGAGCCCTGTCTAGGCTGCATTGAGATGAGGTAAAAAAAAAAAAAAAAAAAAAAAAAAAAAAAAAAAAAAAAAAAAAAAAAAAAAAAAAAAAAAAAAAATCAAACCAAAGCAAAACCGCGATAACAAAACCCTGATCTAACTGTAACCCTGGCAGGCTGTGACCTTGGGTGAAGCAGCTTTCCCACCTGGAATGTGGCAGTCTTCTCTATGAATCAAAGTCTATATATATATATATATATATATACACACACACATATATATAAAACAGTCTATGACTGCATGAGGAGGGCTCTTCTGGCACAGAAATTCCATGTTTCTCTAATTGAGCCATCTGAAAAAGGCAAGGAAGGGAATTTCAACTTCTCCCAAATCACCCATTATTTTAATAGAAGTGATAAAATAATAGAAACACTAAACTCCAGATAGCAGCCTTTTCACAGATATCTGTCCTGGAGGATACAGCGCCAGATGAACTGCAGTGGATTCATATTTCAGCCACTATTTGTTTCACCAGTTTGTTCAGAGAAGAAATATCAGACACAGAAGACTACTCACCATGTAATATGCATAGGACATACTGATTTTAAAACTTTGGCGGAGAGCAGATTCCTGTTTATTTTGTTTTCATGTGATCCCTAGAAGTCCCCCGGAGCCCAGCTTCCTCTTTTCTCTGAGCCTTGTGGCATGCCGTTTCTTCCGGCCAGAACATGACTCCTCCTCAGAACATCTCTTCTACCTTACTGGCTCATCTTCTAGGATTTTTCCTGGACTCTCCAAGCTGGGTTAGGCAACTTTCTGCAAGCTCTAAAAGAACCTTATTCACACCACTGTGTGTGCCTGTGCATATGGTGAGGCTCATAATTAGGAGACCCGGCCAGCCTGTCCTTGATATGGAGGGCTACACTATATTTTTATACTCCCAATATTTAAACTAACAACAGAAATGGCAAATAACAGTTTTCCAACTTAACAATGGTAACAAAGTGATGTAAATTCAGAATAAACTATACTTTACATTACAAAAATTTGACTTTTTCCAGGCTAAAAATATACTAGAGCATGGCATGACCACTGTAGGCTAAAGTAGGTGTTATAAGCCCTGGAAAGGCTAGGGTGTGGAGGTTGATAGAGTAGGTATATTAAACACATTTTTTTCTCATGATACTTTGAACTTACAAGGGATTTATCAAGTTGTAACCCCCTCCTAATTCCAGAACTACCTATTTCTAAAAAATCAAACAATCAATGTGATGGGTTGGTGAATGTTTGGGAATAAGGAATAAGTCATAAAATGGAGAGACTGTTCTTTACTTAAATGTTCAGAAAATATATTAAACCTTCACTTTACTTCTTTGTAAAATTATTTATTAGACAGAAAATGATTCAAAGATCTTTACATTTTAAAATGTTACTGGAAGGAAAAGATCACACTATTAAACTTTAACATTTCTTAAATGTCTATAAAACAGAAAACATGATTTCCCTTTCTCACTGTCACAGCCAACCTTCTCTGTGGAGGCCGTGTGAAGCACGTGGACACAGCTGTCACGATCACTAAAGGTTAAGCTTTGATGATTGGAAGCTCCTCTTGTACTACAGGAATTTACACCTCCAAGCAGATGACTTGTGGCCGACTGCAGCATCATCTCGGTGTGTCACTGGGGCTTCCTAAACCTGCTGATTGCAGCAGTTCATTTTGTCTTTGGCTTATGCTAGTGTAAGAGATTTTTAATCTTTATTAGTAACAAAGCTATCAAAAATCGGTTGCTTCCCAGGATCAATGATAAACAGAAGTTCACCTCTCAGTCTCCATGTTTGTTTCTGCTGAAACAGGCATGAGTTGCTACTGTAACTTATGCTCTCTGGGGTGCTCCAGAATAGGTTTTAAAGCTTTTTGAAAAGTAGAAATGGTATTCGGTGGTCACCATAACAGGGCCAAAAGCCAAGACAATAAAGATATGTCAGTATTTGCAGTAATAGAGGCATGTTTATTCTAACTGTCAGCCTTCAAAACTGAGCTATTTGGTCAAAAAATTAAACTCAGTTCTATTTACTGCTCTGCACACTTCTGTACCCTTCTGCAGCCTATCATCCCAGTTCCGTAACCTTCATTACACAAATTCTCTCCGTCCCAAAGCCCAGGGAAGGCATACTTTTCCCTCGCTGGAATTCACTTCTGCTCTGAAGCCCCCTGAAGACCTTCACTTGTATTTCTATTTTCTCTTTCTATCTATCTATCTTTCTTTCTTTCTTTCTTTCTTTCTTTCTTTCTTTCTTTCTTTCAATCATTCAATCACTCTGTAGACTTCATCAGAAGAATTGTTGCCATGCACAGTTCTCACTCTGTGCCTGGTATTTCTTTTTTTTTTTTCTTCTTCTATATTTAGTACAGGGCCTACAGGGTCTCACTATGTAGATTGGACTCATAGTGATTGTCCTGTTTTCAGGATCCCAAGTGCTGGGATTACAGGTGCACACCACCACGCCCAGTCTCAGAGCTCCTTGGGAGGCGGGGCTAGCACAACAGGTCCAGGAATCCCAGCCAGCTGTACTCTACCTAAGCAGTCGCTTTACTCTAGTGAGCTAACAGGTTGACTCTCCCCTGGTAGTTTTATACAGATATATGCTTTGACTCTTTTTACTAGGAAGAGATTTTGAGAGCAATTTCATGTCTCATTTTGCTTCCTACTCTACAAATCTTTTCTGCTGTTAGTATTGTTAGTTGCCTTCCCAGCACTGGTTTCCTTTCTCTTCTTTGTCAGCCAAGTTCAAAAGTTGTTTAGGTCTCTCCACTGCTGCGTTGCTTTAAAACAAATGTCTCCTGTGGCTGCATGATCCCTTTCTATCTCTGCCCCTTCCTGCTTCCTTCTTTTTTCTTCCTTCCTTGAAACCTCTCCTTCCCTTTTCATTTATTTTTCCTTTTAATTTATCCATCAAGCTACTACATACTTTCCTTCATGATAAGAACAGAAAAAGGAGTTTGGGAAAATGAACTTATTCTTCATAGATCTTTGGTTGAAATTATTAATGGCTCCTCCAAAGTCTCAAAACCTAAGCTGGTCATCTTCATAAGAAAACTGAAAGCTCAGATGCTATAATACTTCCACATATCCACTTTTAGAAAGTAAGTATAGGGAACAGCTAAAAATGAAGTGTATTTATACATGTATATAGGAGTGTATATATAATTTGTTAGTTTTAAGTTCAAATCTATACAAAGGACACACAACAGTCCCCCACCCAGGAGACCCAATGCAAATCTCAGGCCTCTTTGTCAGGGACTGTGGAAGGCTGAGCACAGTGAACAAGGAGCTCCTGATTCCATAAGACAAGAGCAGCAGGCTCTAGAACAGCTTCGCATAGCAAATGACTCTGCAGCAGAGTCCTAAAGGCTAGTCAGAAGGATGAAAAAAGGAAAGAAAGCACTGCAGGCAAAATATCTCAATCCTGTGGTAATTTTGAGGACCTTTGGGTGTAACTAGAGAGCAATGGTGTTTAGAGAGTAACAGAGTCAGGAGAGGTGGCATTCAGATCACAAAGGTCTTATCCTAGCAGTTCAAGTAGGTGCCAACTTCATGCAAAACATGATTTTAAAACACCTTACTTCATTTTAACCAGGAAAGAAATTACACTTTCATTTTAGAAATATTACTCTGGTAGCTGAGGTTAGAAGCCTGAAAGAAGGCATATCCAATAGAAGATTCATTATAAAAGTGTTGGGTGCTTTCAAAAATATATTTCAAGCAAGAAATATTGAAGACAATAAAATATACTTAAAGAAAGCAGTATGTGAGTCAAGAAATTGTTTTTTTTTTTTTTCTTTTTTTTTTTTTTTTTAAATAGTCACAGATGAAATTACCTAACGTAACTACAACCACAATACTTTGTTAAGGGATATACAATATAAAGGCGTAAGTTACCACTTGAGAAGCACCAAATGTGAGGGTGAAGAAAAAGTGACAGAACTTAACATACAGTCGTGTATATTTTCTAAATCTGAGATAGATTTAACGGTCCTATTTTACTCTCTGTAGCCCTATTATCTAAAGTCAAGCAAGGATTATAAGTACACTTAGGAACTTGTTCAAAAGCAACACATACAAGTACAAAACAGTCATAACATGTCCTATTAGAGAAATGTCATAACCTTGTAACTTTTCCATGTTTTGATTTAGACTTGCCAACAACATTTTGACAAACATTTTAACAAAACCACATAAGAGACAAAGCATTTGTAAGCAATTTTAACCAAACTATATGGACAAAACTGTATGAGGCAAAGCATGAACAATTATGAGCAATGAGCAAAGACACTTCAAAATTTGAAGCATAAAGATTTGCTACCTAAGCAAGTCCCTATCTAGAATATTAAAGAAAAGCAAACTCATACCTCCATCCAATGATCTCAGTGCGAACCTCCAAATGATGTAGTGTAAAAACTGATCTTGAGTGGATGATCTCCAAATGATATACAGGAAAAATGATTTCCCAACCTGAAAAGTACTTAGGACAAGTTCATGTTCTCTAAAACCAAAGAATGAATTTTAAGAACAAATGGAGGTTATGAGCATTGGGGGAAAGAAATCTGTCCAGAAGAGGTGCAGGAGCCTGAGCAGGTTGTCCCCAGTGACAGAACTTAAGATGTTAATTTAGATAGCCATTAAGACTTTACCTGTGTTAAGTAACTATAAAAAATTACTAGAGTAAGTTTCCTAGTAACTACAAAAGAAAAGCCTGTGCTAAAAGCACAAAAGAGGGCCCAGTGGGATGGCTCAGTGGTCTAAAACACCTGCTTGGGGAAGCTTGGGCGGCTGCAGGGACCGCGGTTCGATCCCCGGCACCACATGCTGTGCCAGCCCTGCCCTCAAGGCAGGCTGGGCCGGCCATGAAAATGAGTGAATAAACAAACAAAGGTTCTGAAACAAGAATAAAAATAATAAATAAAATAAATTCTTTAAAAAAAATAAATAAAAGCACAAAAGAAAATGAAAACATTTTATTAACAAAAACATCATTTAACAGTAAAGGGACACAAGAGCAGAAGAAAAAAGTAAAACACCTACCCATAACCTAAAAAAGTTAACAAAATAGTGGTAGTAAGTTTTCATCTATTATAATTACCTTAAATGTAAATGGATTAAATTCTTTAATCTAAAACAGAGTGTATGAATGGCCAAAACCCTATTACATGCTGTCTGACAGTGACCTGTTTTAGCCTTAGGGACATTCATCTCATAAAGTGAAGGAACAGAAGAAAATGCTCTGCATAAATGGTGACAAAGGACAGTACTGATGGCTAACCTTATATCAAACCAAATAAATTTTGTGCGAAAAAGTATTGTAAGAGACAATGAATATAAATAAATAATGACAAAAAGGATTGATTCAATGAGAGACTAAAATAAATATAAACAGGTATGCTTCAACCACCTAAATGTCTGAAACAAATATTAAGGAGAAATCAGAAGAAACTTCACTATACCACTTTCAACAATGGGCATTTTAACCAGATAGTAAAATGGTAAAGAAATAATTCATTTGATAGATACTTAAGATAAAATGAACCAAACATATTTACAGAACATTCCATGCAATACTATGACAATAATTTCTTCTGCTTTTTATTTTTTTCCACAGGTGTCAAACTCAGGACCTTGGCTTGCAAGGCAGGCACTTATAATTTATAATTGCAATCTATTATTACTATTATTATTATTATTTATTTTATTTAATTTTATTTATTTATTTATTTATTTATTTGCAGAACTGGAGATCGAACTCAGGACCTTGCACTTGCCAGGCAGGCACTTCAATATTTGTCTACAATTTTATTTGCTTATTTATTTATTTTTTATGTTATGGCCGGCTCAGCCTGCTCTGGGGGAGGGGCTGGCGCAGCATGTGGTGCTGGGGATTGAACCTTGGTCCTTGTGGTTGCCTAAGCTTGCCTAAGGAGATGCTTTAGACCACTGAGCCATCTCACCAGCCCTACAATTTTAATATATGATATAAGTATTGATTTTCAATGAAGTTGATGAGGAAAAAAAAAAAGAAAATTCTGCCACTTATAACCACATGACAGAACCTGGAGAATAAAATGCTAAGAGAAATTATTCAATCACAGAAAGAAAAATAGTGTATGATCTCCTTTATATGCAGAATTTTAAAAAATGACCTTAGAAACAAAGAAACAACTTGAAGTTATCAGGGTTAATGCAAGGAGAAAAAGGGGATCTATGAGTCACAAAGTTTCATTTATAGGGAATGAAGTCTGGAGATCGAATGTGTAGCACAGAGGTTACTAAATAGTATGGCATTGCATGCTGGAAAATTTATAAATAGTAAATTTTAACTGCTTTTACCATACACATAAATAACTATGTCTGATAAAGGCTATTAATTTTCTTGACTATGGGAATCATTTTATTCTGTAGGAATGTATCAAAAAATCATGGTATAATATAAATATATATATATTGGAGGCCAACAGAAAATATCATTTCCAAGCTAAGTCAAAGATATTTGATACTCAGAAAGCCAGTGATGATAAGCTCAAGTACCTATGTTACAGAGTAACAGTATCACAAAGCTTTTCTGCTGGAGGGCTAAGAATGTAAGTTAACAGACCAAAAATTGGAGAAAAAGAAGG
>PVJA010039061.1:0-19409 GCA_004027025.1 Myocastor coypus | reverse complement strand
TCCTCCTGCCTCAGCCTCCCGAGTGCTGGGATTACAGGCGTGAGCCACCACGCCCGGCTCAGAAATCTTTTGATGTAATGTAAAACAAAGTACAAATTATAGAGAAATATGAATATTGGAATAATTTATTGTGTGTAAACCTGTGCAGGATGGCCTCAAGACAGAATCTTCCTTTGATTACTACATGTAGAATGATGAGAAAAGTGCAAGAATCTCTGGAAAACTCTAATAGCATATTTTATCTGGGGCTGTGTATCTTAGGGGGAGATGTGTCTCACATTATCATTGACACAGGCTTCTTGATTCCATTGGAAATGTGGAGACTCTGTGTATGTAGAAGCCAAACAGCATGATACGTGACAACATCAAGGTGAATATAGCTACTCTCTGAGCAAGCTGAGCTCACAGTATTCTGGTCATAGCTCAGTAATCATGAAGACATGAAATCAAAGCAGATAGTCAGGCTCCTGAAATACCACCAATTTTTGCCAGGCTCATGTGCAATTCTAGGATCGCTAAAGTCTGACATTTAGCCTGAACTCACTACCCACAGTCCGCTCTCCTTCAATAAATAAGGGGATAGCTATCTTTGAGAAAATATCTTGTGTCAATGTCACATATACTTACTTAGATTTTTCTTCCTTTATGGCTGCTACACCCTGAGAAAAGTGAAGTATCCAAATCTTTAGAGGATTATTGGACATAGTTGGGAGCCCAAACCAAATTAGAGGATTATTGGACATAGTTGGGAGTCCCTGGGAACCAAAATGTCAGTATGATCCATCTGTTTCATGGATGTCAGAGAGTAAAGTGACAATACATTGTAGTAATTACAAGTGTCTGGATGTTGTAGTTCTAAACCTGGCATTTTTGGGGTCTCCATTTCAGTAGGTATAGACCAAATAATTAAAGATCTTCTGAATATATCTCCTTTCACTTGATATAAATAATGGAAAACTTCATCTTTTTTATTCTCTCACCTTTATATCACAGTTCAGCATTCAAGCACATTTTATTATTTTATGATAACTTAAGGATTCTTATTGGTATATTTTATCATCTTATAATTCTTTAGGTCTTAACATTTACATATTATCTCATTCAAACAGGACTACATATGCAATAACAATAAAATAAACATTTTGTTAATACCTAATTGGGAGAAGATGGAACATATATCACATGAATTCAGAGATCTACTGCCTCCCTAAGGTTTGTGAGTCAAGTTCTGCCAGGCTTGTTAAAATGTCTTTTCCAAAACAAAAGTCTCCTGATGGTCCTCTTTATTCTGCGCAAATAAGGAGGAGATTAGTTGCCTGTGGGATTACTATGATTAACAATAACACATGTGGCAATGTGACTCCAACATGCTTACGAAATGAACTACTTTTAAAACTGTTTGCAAATAATGAGACCCTAGCAAGGAAAACGTTCCAACTGTAGTACAGGCAGTTCTTCTCCTTGACCCCTCAGAATCAACAGAGCTCATGGTAATTTTAGCACACTGCTATGTTGTATAGTGCAAGCTGTAGCTCAGATAAGTGAGGGGGAGTAGCGGCCACTAAAATTTTATTGCCAATTCAAGTTACCCTTAGCTTTTCTTAGTTTATGATTCATTTTAGGTAAAACCTATAAACAAATCACGACAATCTGAGCTTCTAAAAGGAATTGTTGCTGTTTTGTCTTCCAAGCATAAAGACAATTGTAATGAACATCTTTCCATCAACAGATTAAAGTTGTAAATAGAAAGTTCAAATTTATCAGGTTCTGAGCCTAGGAATGTTTCATGAGCAGGAAACAGACCAATATGGCTGTCCAACCAACCTTCCTGAGTGATGGGGTGAGGGCTTTTCTGTAAATAAGTGACTCAGAGTAGGGGAGGACTTCATGACACTTTAAAGATGATAAATGAATTTCTAGAAGCAGATGACAGGCGATTGCTTTGCAATGAAGTCATGTGAGAGGTAAGATTGAAAGGAAATGAAAAGTGTCTTTGTAAGAGCTACCAATTTACGTGAACTCACAGATGGCTTAATGGCCAGGCCAGATAATGAAGGATTTGGAAATAAGAAGACAGGTGGTCCGATAACAAATTGGGTTGAATAAAGTGTCATGTAGAGGAATCTCTTGGAATTATTCCAAAGTATGAGCATATTTGTGCCCCAGATGAAAATCCAGAAAGACTACTCTGTGGAAGAGTCTTTCAATAACCATTAGTCAAGATTACCCCTGTCAATATCAATCATCTTTCTTCATCCAGTGTAGGTCTTGTTTAATAGGCTCATGAGTAAAGAGGTGGTAATAATGCATAATGAGACTATGTTAGCCTTAACAATGTGGACTTTCCCAGATAGTAGCTGATCTGATTTCTACTACAAATGGGAGCCCTACTTGTTAAAGTCACAAGTAAAACTTGAGATCCTCTTAGGCTATTTCATAGAGAAATGAGTTTATCTCTGGTAAAGTGATTACACTGAACATCTTTCATCATATGTTTGTCTTCATTAGAGTAGATTTGTTTGATGTACATTTACATTCCTTTCCATCTGTTTCCAGCATCAAACTTTGTGTGCAGTTGTTTTCTTTTTAGATTTAACGTATAGATCAAGTAATCAAGAAGTATAAATGAATTTAATATTTCTTCCCTTTAAGAAGTAACATTGAACCATTGCTACAATATCTGGGATTAATCCCACTTGGTTGTAATGTGAAATTGTAACAATTTGATGCATTCTATTTGCTAATATTTTACTGAGTAGTTGCATCTATGTATAGCAGGGAGAATGATCTGTAGTTCTCTTTTTGGTTGGGTATTTCTCTGGTTTTGGTATCAGAGTACTACTTTCCAAGAACGCTTTTGAGAGAATTGCTTCCTTTTTGGTGTCACTGAAGAGTCTGAGAAGAGTTGGCATAAAATCTTCTCTAAATTTCTCATAGAATTAAGCTGTGAATCAATCAAGACCTGGGATTTTCTTTGTTGGTAAAGTTCTGGTTATATTTTCAATTTTATTCACTCCCATTCTGTTATTCAGAATTTTTATATCTTCTTCATTCAGCTTTGATAGTTTCTACCTATCTGGGACTCTGCCCATTTCTTCTGTGTTTTCATCCCGTGAGACAAAAGATTTTGGAAGTAGATGTTGACAATCTTTTGAATATCTATAGGGTCCATAGTGATTTCACCATTATTATTCCTTACTGAATGAATTTGAATTTTTTCTTTCCAATTTTTTGAGAAGGTTGGTTATGGATTTATCAACTTTATTTATGTTTTCAAAGAATCAATTCTGTAAGCAATTTATTCTTTGTATTGTTTTCTTTATCTTCATTGCACTTATTTCTACTGTGATTTTCATAATTTCCTGCCTTCTTTGGATTCTAGGCTTGACTTGCTCTTTTTTCCTACATGCTTGAAGTGTAGCATAAGATCATTTACTGGGCTTGTTCTGTTTTCCTGATTTAAGAACTTACATGTACAAATTTCTCTCTTATGACTGCTTTCCTTGCATTTCACATGTTCTAATAAATTGTATGTGATTTTCTATTGTAAATATTGTATGCTTTCTTCTTTCATTTCATTAGCAACCCACTGGTTGTTCAGGAGGTTGTTATTTTTTTTTTTCAATTCTTTTATTGTTTAAGTTTAACAATGGTTATATTACATATTTTATTTACTTTCCTTATTTTTACAGAATTTTTGTTATTTCTTTTGTCAATAATTTCCACTTTCATTGCACTATGGTGAGATAATTTGCACAGGATAATAATCTCTGTTTGCATTTACCTATACATGCTCTATGGTGTAATATACAGTCTATTTTGGAGAATGCTCTATGTACAGCTGAGAAGAATGTGTATTTGATGTTTGGTGGAACATTGTAAAAGTGTACAAAGTTCATTTCTTCAGAAGCTTGGTTTAGTCCTCTTTCTTTCTTTCTTTCTTTCTTTCTTTGCCTAATTGATCTATCTATTTGTATCAATGGGGTATTAAAGTTTTTAAGTACAATTGTGTTATTGCTCATTTGAATTTTCATGTCTATTAAAATTTGTCTTATGCAGTTGGGTGTTGCTACATTGAGTGCATATTTACACTCAATATTTACAATTATGGTATCTTCTTTCAGTCTTCTTTTGTAATATGCAGTGACTTTATTTCTGTTAATCATTTTTGGTTTGAAGCTCATATTGTCAGCAACTAAAGCAGCTACTTATGTTTTTTTTTTCTGGATTCCTGTCACACAGAGTATTGTTTTCCATCTTTTGACTTTCAGTCTATGAATTTCTTTTTGAGTTAAATGCAGTTCCTGTATACAGCATATTGTTAGATTTTGTTTTACACTCTACTCTACCAGTCTGCTTTTTTTGATTGGTGAATTGAGACCATTTACATTGATGGTTATTACTGATGTGCATGGACTTATCTTTATTATTTTATTTTCCTACTGTACATTTCCTTTTTCCTTCTATTTAATTGTTTGCTCTGCTTGGTGATTCCTTTTCAGTGTTATTTTTGAAGTTGTGGTGATCATTTTTGTTTGGAAAATATCTGTCAATACTCTTTAGAGGGTTGGTTTGGTTGTGACAAATTCCTTTAGCTGCTCTTTACCATGGAAGTATCTTATCTCTCCATTAAATCTGATAATTTTGCAAGGTATTGCAATTGGAATTGGAAGTTATTTTCTTTCATGCTTTAAAATATTTCACTGCAAGACCTTCTGCACTTGATGATTTGCGTTGAGAAATCTACTGTGATTCTCATGGGATTTCCATTATAGGTAATCTGTTTTCCCTTTCTAACATCTTTTAATATTATCTTCCTTTGCTGATTTTTTGTGATCTTGACTGTTATTGTCTGGGTATAGATTTACTTTGATTATGGCTAATTGGAGTTCTATATGGCTCACTTAATTGTATGTCATATTCCTTTCCCATGGTTGGGAAATTTCTGTTACTACTTTTGCAACAAGTCTTTTTATGTCCTTTGTGTTAACTCCAGCTGTTTCACTGATACTTATTAGTCTCATACTGTTTTTCTTTGCATCATCTTGCAGGTATTGCATTGTTATTTCCTATTTCCTTGTTAGCTTTAAGAGATCTTTCTTTTTGTATTCACTAGGTGGAATGCTATCTTCAAGTTCTGAAGCACTATGTTCAATTTTGTTCAAGCAGTTTTTGTAATTTCCTGGACATCTCTTTCAATCTGTTTCATGCATTCTAGCTCTTTCCTATAATATTCATTCAGTGTTTCTGTCATTTTGCTATGTTTGTTTGTTTGTTTGTTTATTTATTCATTTATTTATGTCTGTGCCCTGTTTATATGTGCTGAACAATTCTTTCATGACTGTTGTCATTTGTTTTTTGATCAGGAAGATTATTTATGACCTAATTTCTTCAACAGCCTTATGGAGTTATCTCTTTACTTCAGTTGCTATCATTTCAGAAATTTCAGGTATGTGACTTTCAAGTTCTTGTATTACTTTGTCTCTTGAGCTTGTTGTGGGTGAGCGGGAGGTTCCTGAGATTGCGTTTTGATCATTTGTTTTGATATTTTTTAATGTTCACCAGGACTCAGCAGTGATGGTCTAGGGGTAGATTACAGGTAAGCAAGGCTGCCATGGTAGTGGAGAGAAGGGTAGGGTTCACCAAGGCTCCTGCTACTTGAAGAAGTGGCACCACAGCTCAGCTGAGCTCTGTTAACAATTTGGGCAAGGGGTATTGGCAGGACTCATCAGGTCCCTGTAGGTATCCTATGTCTGTTTGCCTTCTACAGTTGTGGGAGAGGGAATACTGTGGTTCCTTTGAGTTTACATTAGAGTCACTCTCTGGATGTGTGAAGTAGTGAACGAATGTTGTCCCAGCATTCTGGGATGCTGAGGAAGAATCATGGCAACTTCAAGTCCATCCTGGAGACTTCAAAAAGTTGATTACTCCCTGTTGCAAAGTACAAATTTGAAAAAAGGATTAGTGTTATAGATTAGAGTGAAGGCCCTAGACTTAATTCAGTTTCTAAACAACAAAACAATGAAAGAGAAGACAATGAAAGAATCTTAGTCTGAAGGACAGGTACGTGTGAAGTGATTTATTTTTCTTGTTCAAGACTTGATAGAACATACTAATTTGCATGAAACAGAATTTGGCCACCGAATTTTCTCTACAATCATACCTTAATTATAAATTTGCTTTGTTGGGGCTAGGGAGATAGCTCATTAGAATAAGCGCTTGCCTGGCAAGTGCAAGGACCTGAGTTCAATCCCCAGTTACACACACACACACACACACACACACACACACACACACACACACACACACAAATTGCTTTGTTAAAGTACTTCAGTAAATTTGAGGTAGAAATAAAATTTGTGCTGGTTTGATTCTTTTGGAAAACTTGGAATACATTGTACATCTCACACAACACTCACATGGAAGGTAGTAAAAAAAGTTTTATAACCTTGTGTAACAGCGAGTGAAGAAAGTTCCAATTATATAGAGGTCTTTTAATTTCTTTTCAACACTGGGGCTCTGTTTCGCCTGAGTGGCTCTCAGGGAACACTGGACTATGGCTCCCAGGGCATGTTAGCCAGTGCTGTAGGTCAGTTGAGTCCCATTTCCCAGGGAAGTTGAACTTGTTTTGTCAGGAATCTTTCTCTTCTCTATTTGTACCTATGTGTAGTCTCTATTATTTCTATGTATTGCAATGAGTAGGTCTATGTTCTGAACATATTTTAATTCTTTTATTCCTTTTTTGTTTGCCTCCCTCCTCCTGGATTTTTTTTTTGAAATGCTTTTGTGTGTAGGCCTTTCTCCTTTCAAATCCTCTTTGAATAAACATTTTATTTTGAAATAATTTTAGGTTTACAGAAAAGAATTCCAAAAATGACACAACCTTTGTATCTCTTATCCAGTTCCCATTAATGTTAACGTTAAATTTATTATAGGAATCTAAATGATAAAAATACTGTTGGCATTTCCCCATCAATTAAACTTTAATTTTCATTTATGCTTTACCTGTTGGTACACTGATATTATGTTTCTGTTCCAAGATCTAACCAGGATACTGCAATGCAGTTAGCTTGTTTTAGTTCTCTGATCAGTGATAATTTTTCAGGCTTTTTTTTTTTTTTACTTTTTATAACGTTGAGCATTTTAAACAATGGTGGTCAGCTATTTTATGCAATATTCTTCCATTTAATATTTTATGATGTATGTGTCATGGTTAGAGTAAGTTGCATTTTAGGGAAAATACACATCAATGATACACAGAAATATAATATAGTGAGAACACATGATATCAACATAACTTAATACTGGTGTTAAGTATCTCAATCAGTTAAGGTGATGATTATCACAGTTTTCTATTATAAAGTTACTGTCTTCCTCTCATTGTCCTCTACTCTGAAGCAAGTGAATTTGGTCCACTCACATTCAAGACCTTCCTCCCACCTTTTAACAGAACTCTGAAGGAGCATTTATCCTGAGCTCTAAAAGACCTACTGCATATCACCAAAACCAGATATACATGAGAAAAGGCACATTACAATAACATTTGGTATGGAGAATTCGCCAATATATTTTAGACAATTTTGTATTGATTTATTTGATAAACATAGAAACTATGGTATTTATGATAATTATAAAATAAAATTATAATTATTTTGGCAAAATGTATTTTATATCTTTAAGAATTGCATTTTATTGCTTTATTATCTTGGAATCTGAGGATCAACTGTTTTCGAGTTTCTGAGAATATAAAATTGAAGCATAAACTTAGGAAAATAGTATATTCTTAATAAATTCAGAATTCAAAGCTGAATTTTTTTTTTCTTTGCCTTTTTGAGACAGGGTCTCACTATGCAGTGCAGGTTGGCCTTGAGCTCACTTTTGTAGCCCAGGCTGGTCTTGAACTCGCACCGATCCTCCTGCCTCAGCCTGCCAAGTGCTGGGATTTCAGGAGTGAGCCACCACGCCCAGCTTCAAAGCTGAGTTTTGATTCAAAGACTCCATAGATGTATTAATTCCTTTGTTCAAGTAAAGTTGATAAGAACTTAAATATGCTGTGGTATCATATGTAGTACCTAGAAAATAATTTGTATGTCATCTTGAATGTAAGTTTCATCATGTTCAAATTAGTGTTAATATTTATCAATTTGATATTACTATTTAGCATAAAGTAGATTTGTTATGTCATGCTCTTTTAAAGCTTCTCAGTAAGAATTATAATTTTTTAGAAGTATTTGAAGTGAATATTTCCTTCTAATGGAAAAACAAAAGAACATATTTACGAAAAATTCTTATTTGAAAATTAATAGAGTTATGATGATCGATGATTCCTGCATTCCTCAATAAACTTTATAATGTATTTAGTATAGACTCTATAGGGTCTCACCACACAGATTAGACTAGTAGTGATCCTCCTGTTTTCAACCTCCCAAATGCTGCGATTACAGGAAAGCACCACCATGTCTGGTCTCAATTATTGGCTCAGTGTGTCCCAGGGTCAGGGCAGGCACAGCACGCCTGAGATCAAAATCTGGGTCCCTGAGCTATCTGGCCAGCCCCCCTCAATAAATTTCTACTGTCTATGTTCTTAATGTCTTATAGTTATGGAGGAATATGGACTTAAGTTTATGTTCAATAATAGGTAAATTCTGCATTGATCATGAACAAAAAAAAAAAAAATCTTAAGTGGTCTTTAAGATACAGGGAAACCAGTCAATATTTATAGTTTACAGAGTAGGTGATTTTCTCCCTATTGGGCTACATTTAAGTAATCATATGTTTTGTTCTGAGGAAATTCTTTATTAAGTGAGATTTTAATATCTTTGGTTTAAAAAGATCAAAATGGTTGTTAGAAAAAATATCAAAGGTCGGCCATATGCAAGTTAAGCCTTTATAGCATAACTGCCATAAGAACTCAGAGACAAAATAGACCACTTACATAGAACTGGCCTGGAAGCATGTCACTTTTCTTTGGGACATATGAGCATTTGCTTCTGAATATGTTTTCTTGGGTTGAAATTGTGAAGTGGGCAGCAACTCATGGACTAAATTTTAAAATTTCTTGTCTAAAAATATATGAAATATGGAAACTTTAGTTTTTTAATGTCAGTGTTAACTGAAAATATAAAATGAGCAGTCAGACAGTAAAGCGCTGGGATTCATGTTGCCAGCGATTTAGGGAAAGATGTAAAAAGTGAGTTCTGAGGGAAGAGAAAAATGATTTGGATCTATAAAGTGGTAGGTCTCCATCTATAGACCACTGTAGGCATGTCTAACAAAAACATCTGAGAATATAAAGGACCCAGGGCCTATATCAATAAGAAACTCACAATGAATGTAGGAAGTTTGGATTCTTTTGAGGTCAAATATCAACTACATATCACCGAAAGGATGAAAAATACACTACAAGCAAAGGTACATTGGAATTAGATTTTTGTATGAAGGGCCATCCAACATATTAATTTAAGGTGTGAGTGCAAATGTTTGACAGAAGGATTATGTTTAGAAAAAACTCGTTGACATGAAAAAGCAATAAAAAGATGAGATAATAAAAAGCAATGTTTTACAACTTCCTTATGTATGCTTTATATAGTCTTTATATGGTATCTTTCTGTCAAGCATGTGTCCTCATCAGAAAGGCCAGTTGTGTTTAAAGGCAAACCTATTTTTTTTTTTTTTTGTCTTTTTGAGGCAGGGTCTCGCTATGCAGTTCAGGCTGGCCTTGAGCTCGCTTTTGTAGCCCAGGCTGGTCTCGAACTCACACCGATCCTCTTGTAAAGGCAAACCTAATCTTTGGATTGGCAAATATATCAATTACTGTGAATCTGAAATGCCAAAGTTGGATGTTCCTTTCCTTTGAATTGAAATTAAAATGCAAATGTATTCAAGTAGTATGATCAGTTCAGGGTTATCTGTCATACCCTAATGTGAAAGATTCTCTAAAAATCCTTTCCCAAATTAAGAGTAGGTGGTCAGGAAAGAAGACACAAAGCAAAACAGGGTGAGTGGAATATATTAATGCTGGCCCAGTATTCTAACTTACGTGAGTAAAGAAAGCAAGGAAAGCTACTGTTATGTATACAACATATGGCTTATTATTTAGGCTCCAAACACACGACCACTTTTTTCTTATGACAACCAAGTACCACTAGGCTTTCAGCAAATTAATTTGTTGGATATTGCTTCTTGTTTTAGCAAATCCTGGGATAATCAGCTAAGTAATTTGACCATTAAAGGATCATTATTACCTGAAATAGGGATTTTGAAAAATTGCCAGAGATGAAAAGCTTTCATTGGTTCACTGGATATTTTCCTTTTAGTTACTTTTATACAGGGAGACCTAATAATATATTCTTTCTAGTTCCCTGAGTCTACAAATCGCTTTTGGAGTGAAGTCTCTGTTATCCCTTCTGAAGATAGTCTTGAACTCAAAGAATTCACTGGGTTGTGTGTGTGTGCGTGTGTGTGTGTGTGTGTGTGTGTGTGTGCGTGTGTGCGTGTGTCTCAGCCAGCCCTTGGGGTGGGGCTGGTGTGGTGCAGGGGACCGAACTGTGCTGAAATATCTCGCTGGCCCTCCCTTTTTTTTATTGAAAAGCCTTTATGCCTTCCTTGGATATAATGGTTAATCTGGTACATTATTATGTGTAAATTCTGAAATTTTCTGACTGAAGATATTTTGAAATATTCATTTTTGAAATATCAGTGTTATCTGGAAACATAAACTGGTTGCTGAGATGTTGACATGCAAGCATTCAATTATTATCAGTTCAAAACTAAGACTGTTAGTCAGAATCTGGTATAATTTATGCAGTTATAATAACTACACATAGTCTTACTTTGTTTCTGATGGCTATGGATTTGATTTTTCCCATGTTTGGTCAGGTTGACAAGTGTCTAAGAATTCTTTGACATTCCAGAATTCTTGCCTTCCTGGGGCCTGCCAAGTCAATGAGCACACGAGGCTGCTCATGGCAAAGTATTTGTTTCAACATTTAGCATCATATTCTTAAACAGATCAGAAGGACCAGCTGGAGAACACAAGACATTTGGCAGGTATTTCGACAACCATTACAAGTTATGTATGTAAAAGAATGATAGAAGCATGGCTGGGTATATGGCGATCTACCATGATAGACCATACAACTTACACAGGTATGATTCAAGTAAGGCTGAGAGGAACCACTTCGGTAGATTTCTATGCTTCTAATAAGATGCCATAAAAATAACAATTATTCTGCTTATCAGTGGGTTAGCCTTTGCACCACTGGGCAGTTTCCCTTGCTGTTCTGCACTTATTCAAATGTCTTACTCTCAACTGGGCTGCCAGGCTGCCACACGCTCCTTGTTTTTATAATCCTGTGGAGACTGGTTCTCGCTATGCTCTTCAGGCTGGGCTTCAGCTCATTTTGTAGCTCAGGCTGGTCTTGAACTTGGAAATGACCCTGTTGCCTCAGCCTCCCTGAGTGCTGGGTTTATAGGCATAGAATACCACACAAAGTAGTCCCTTGTCCCTAGCAGGTTATGATTAGTCCCTGAGCTCCAAGGACTAAGTTTTCCATCCCAAAGTTTTATGTGTTCTGCCTGGGTGATCCAAAGCTAGGCTAACCCAGACCAGGCTGGCATAAAGATATGAAGTATTCTTACCAGTGAGCTTAAGATCAAAGGAATTAGTAGACACTTTTGAGGTTTTCTTGTGGTGACAGAGAAAACCAGAGATTTATGAATAGGCTATGGTGATGAAATAAAAGATATTTATTAAATACAATTAACAAGTGGATTGTTAAAAATAGGAGGAATTGAAAATCATTATTCCCCCTCCCATTATTTTTGGAAAGAAGTGCTTATAATTCCAGTGAACTTGATTCATTTTCCAAATCATTTTTGAGTATCTTTTAAGGACCAAACAGTTCCAGACTACAGAATACAAACTCCTGAAGAAAGGGAACTAGCTGAAATTCACATCATCTTGGAGACTGACTAGCTCTCCTTTCCATTTCACTTCTATTATTACATAATCTCTCCTGCTAAAACTCAATCTCAGGTGTAAGGATTAGGGCAAGGATGGTCTGTAACACAAAGCAGACCAAGGGATGGTTTCTGCACTTCTTTTACAGATGGCGTTGGGTGTTAAGCACGTGTTCTCTTGCTTTGGGCTTGCTAGGATTGAATCCCTAAACTCAGTGATGATCTCAGCTTCATAGAGAAACCTATTTTTAGAACAAAAGAATGGAGGCCAGGCTTACAGTGATACAGAATCGATAAGGTGGGAAAATAACAGCCTGACAAATTAATTTTGAGTCTCTGAATCCACATTTTTTTTTTTTTTTTTTGAGACAGGGTCTCGCTCTGCAGTTCAGGCTGGCCTTGAGCTCACTTCTGTAGCCCAGGCTGGTCTGGAACTCACACCAGTCTTCCTGCCTCAGCCTTCCAAGTGCTGGGAATACAGGTGTGCACCATCAGGCCTAGCTTCCATATGGTTTTGAGGCTAGTTCTGTCTTACTTTTGTATTCTATCATCTACACAATTTTTTTTTTTAAAACAATGAAAACAATTTGGGTCTTTTCACTTGAAAGCAAGGGTTTAACTATCAGTGGAAATATGTTTATATTTATTATAAATTGAATAGAAGTTAATTACCTTTTAATAGGATAAGATTCCTGAAACATGATTGCCTTGGTCACCAATGCTTCTTTTGTGATGTGGTTTGCTAGCAGAAGCACTTGGCAAAACTTTGCTTCATGTCATGAACTCCACAGTAGGAGAACAAGACAATTGTGGCCATTTTCCTTAGAATCATGGAACAAGTTTAGTTCACGAACCAAGGTACCACTGTGCTTCAGGATGATGAAAGTAGAACCTGTGGAGGAGCTTAGGAGGAAAACATCAACATTAATCTAATCAATAATAGTCTAATCTTTTATTCCCCACAGTACTAGGGATTGAACCCAGGACTTTTTTTTTTTTTTTTTAAATAATGAGCTACATCCTTGACCACACACCCCTCTCTTTTATTTTCAGACAAGATCTCACCAAGATACTAATTGTCAAAGCTAGGTTTGAAATTGTGATTTTGCTTTCTTAGCCTTCCAGAGGGCTGGGATTATATTGATTTTCTGATTTATGCCAAATATCTTTCTCTAAACATATTATGTATTTATCTCATTTATCTTTATACTTTCGAATATGTGCCAGTTTTATTCCACATTTACAGTTGAAAAAATTGATGGAGGAGTTAAATAATTTGTTTACAACTACATCAAGTTGTTTTCACTTTGTTGGTAAAAACTATCTGACACCAAAAAGTTAAAGGAGAAGAGGCATATTTTTCAGCTCAGAGTTTGTAATGGTTTCAATTTATAGTCAGTTGATTCCAAGGCAAAGTGGCATGGTAAATGGAAACAGCAGGGAAGAGAACAGTCCACAGCAGTGCAGGCAGGAGGTAGCAAGCTGTGAGCCTCTCTTGCCCTGTCATTCCACTCAGACTACCTTGGGTGTGCCTTCTCATTATCCACACCCCGAACTATGCTAAACAAAGCGGTAGGCTCATTTATTAACTACACAGCCTTAATCCATAGTCACACACACTGACTCCAGCCTCCTCTGAAGTGTACGGCCTATGGGCACACGAAACTTAGGAGGGATGTGTAGATACAGACAAACACATGGAGCTGACATTTACTTCAGTAAGCTCTCACGAAATATTTGTGGATGGAAAGAACAAGAGGTTCACAAAAATAAATAATTATATTTCAATGTGAGAATGCAACATTTAGTTTTCAAACATTCTTATGCAAATGTTATTATTCTCATCATAAATATGGAAATTCAAATAGAAGGAGTTCATTGGGTCTCCATAGACTGGACGACAGTGGAGCTGTACTGTATTATCTATCTAAGTTTACCCTAAGGTGACCTTGAATATTTTAAATTAGTTCCTAAGTACAGAATTACTTTCATAATAACACTTTAAATTTTGTGTGATTTACCTAATTTTGGAGTTTTTCTCTTATAAATTTTCTATTACTGTTGTATTTTTTAACATACTTAACAATTTGAGCTTTCAAATAGCTCATGCCCAGTTTTTTCAGGATCTTCACTAAAACCAGGTCATTCACATGTAATAATACATTCCTCTTCTCGTTTTCAATGAGCTTTATATGAACACTGTTAAAATATTTTGAAAATTGTTGTTAATGTTACCTCTATCAATATAATGGAAGGCATATGACATTCTTAATCAATGTTCCAGTTAAAACATCACTAGAAACTAAAGAAATTAGCCGGGCGTGGTGGCTCACGCCTGTAATCCCAGCACTCGGGAGGCTGAGGCAGGAGGATTGGTGTGAGTTCGAGACCAGCCTGGGCTACAAAAGTGAGCTCAAGGCCAGCCTCAACTGCATAGCGAGACCCTGTCTCAAAAAAAAAGAAAAAGAAAGAAACTAAAGAAATTACATATTACAGAAGAATCTCTTCCTAAATGTCCACAAACATCTCTTGTTTCCAATGTTAGTTCTAGTCAACGGTGAAAACGACCTAGAAAAGAGGACCACCAACCCATTAGCTATGCAGTTGAGCTTGCTGACTGCTGCTCCTCTCATTGACTCTTTTTTTTTTTTTTTTCTAACAATACTTATGCAAACAAAGGATCAAGAATATAGCTGTAAGGATCCCAGTCACTGCATTATTCATTTCTTCCTTAGTTTAGGTATTGTGTCATTCTAATTTTATATCAGTTCATTAATTCACTTGATGAATTGTAACACTGCAGTATTTTTGAATTAAAAAATCTGTTGTTTCTTAGCAGTTATTTCATTTATAATATATAAATAGCATTTATTTTTGGCTTCTTTAACAGTGCCAAATTACAGCTTGTATTTATGACTCTTTTCCCCAAATAAATCTTTAAAAATAAATCAGTGTACTATTTCGAAAGCTTACATCATATCACCATAATATTTGAATCATTGTAAAAATGTGTCTTGGAAATATTTCTATATCTTTTTAGTCAGAAATTTATCATTTAATCCCTTTATAGGGCATCACTCACATCTTTGCATCTTTTTCTGTTTATAATATAATATGCATTTTAGATGAATAGTAATTCTTATTTTCAGTTCTGCATTATATGTAACAAAGGTGAAGGACAATGACATATATATGTATATATATATATATATATATATATATATATATATATATATATATATATGAAGAAAGAGCAAAAAGATGAAAAAGACAAACCTGGAAGTGAATTTGGAGGAGAAACAGATAAATTTTAGGTCAATTTAGGAATATAATGGAAACAAGAACATCTCAACATAGGAAAATCCATAAAATAGTTTCAAACAGATATCAAAGGGGATAAAAATTCCACTGAAACTATACACAGCAGAACAAGCCAAGGTAAAGATAGAACATCAGATTTAGAAGACAGGACTGTGATTAGATACCACAGAAAGAAAGATTTCTTACAAATAGTAAGAGACCAAGAAAAATAAATCCCACAAAAGTAAGATGTTGAAAACCACAACTTCACAGCATGGATCAGAGTCAAAGAAAAGGTAGGAGATAAAAAGCACAACATAAAGACCTGTTCACAGAAGGGTAGTGGAAAAATTACCAAAGGGAAAAATAATTTAATGTACAGGTGAGACATATAAAACTACAATTAACCATGACAAAATAAATCTACACTGAGACATATGATATTCAAGGTTTCAGAAAATTAGCACAAGAAAAGAACATTAAAAGCTGTTAGAATAAATAAAGAACCATATCACCTACAAAGGAAACTCCTCAAAATCACAGCAGACTTCTCAACACAATCCATTCAGTCCTGAAGAACTTGGAACAAAATATTTCAAGTTCTGGTCTCCAACATAGGTTGTTGTGCCCTGTAACATTATCTTTTGAAATTAATAAAAGGGAAGCTCAGGTTTCCTGCACCCACCTGGAAAGCTCAAAGTCCTGAGTGTGATTCCCAGTACAAAAAAAAGTTAGTGGAGAGATAGATACTTCCATGAAAGAAGCATGAAGAAATTTATGGCACCAAACTATGTCTCCAAAGCATTCTGAAAGATAATTTTGAAACAATAACAAAAGCTACAAGTCCATAACATCAATAATAATAATAAAAAACTACCTAGAAAGGCAGGCAATTAAACAGAGGGGAAACAAAATGGAACACACAACAGGAAAATATTAGAAGGATAAGCTGAGAAATATCAGTCATAGCTATCAATGTAAATGGGTCTCGATGTACCAATCAAAAGAATTAGACTGGGAGAATGGATCAAAAATAAGACCTTACAATATGCAACATATAAGAAGCAACTTAATTAAAAAAGACATTCATAGACTGAAGGTCAGAGTATGTAAAACAATACTCCATATGACAGAAACTCAGAAAATCACATATCTAGCTATTGTATTGACACACAAAGTGGATTTCAATGCAAGACTGATTAAGAGAGAGGAAGAAGATCCCTACAGTCTTGTAAGGAGAACAATCCAAGAGAAAGAGATAACAATTATAATATATAAGCATGAAATAGCAACACATTGAACTGTGTAAAATAAGTGCTAAAGGGCACTCAAAGCCAAATAAACACTAATGAAGTTGTAATGGGGAGCTACAGTATTCCATAGTGACAAATAGAGTGACTATGAAAAAACAAACAAACAAACAAACAAACAAAAAAATAGATTAACTCCACAAAAGATAAAAAAAAAAGTGTCAAGATGGAACCAACCTTGTTGACAAATGGACGAAGTTTATGTCAAAATAATATTCTACCTTACAATATCAGAATGTGGCTGTGTATATGAACAGCTCATCTGTGTATAGGAATTTTTCCAAAATAGACCACAAAATAACTCATAGAACATGATCAAAATACAAAATACACTGACCTTCAAGGGTTAGGGCTCTAAATACAAAAGAATTGAAATTATTGCATGTATGTTGTTAGGTCATAATGCAAGGAAATTGAAAATCAGTGGCAAAACTAACTTCAATTTTCAAAAATCCGATGGATATTCTTTGAAAATAGCAGTCAAGGGGTGGAATTCTCACCCTGACTAACTCTATACACTGATATCTGTGAACTGAGCAACTGAACTGAGGATAGCAATATGCTACACTAAAACCATGGCTGAAATACATGTCATTTTTGTCTTCTAAATGCGTACTACATCTAATGTCATATCAAAGTAAATGTTTGTGAAAAAAGGTAATAAAAGAAAACAGGAAAAAATGTCATAGGATTGTCCTGCTACAGTGTTGCATATGGAAGATTTCTAAATTTCTGTATAAAAATATAATTGTTTTTCTTCATATTCTATAGGAATTTAAATTTTAGAATATCCATCGTTGTTGGAAAAGAGCATTTCCATGTTATGTCTAAGGCATTTGATATTCAGATAGACAGTAATGTTAAGCTCAACTGCCTCTGTTAATAATAATAATAATACCATTAAGCTTCTCTTGTGGATGTTTAACAACTAAAGTTTGCAGACCAAATTAAGAGAAATAGAGGGGCTACAAGAATAATCAATATTTTGCTCCTAGCTCTTCAAGGTCAATGAAGACTCAGGATATAAGGGAACCTGTGCTGTGACATCCTGTAACTCAGTGGTGTCCCAAATTTTCTGATCAAGATTAGGGGCCACAGAAGAAAATGATTGATGATGGACAGTGTGCCTAAGGACAGTCACCTAGAGAAAAAATTCTCCCAGGCTCTCACAAAGAACAAATAGGTCAAACAATGATCATGGCTCATCCAGAGGGCTGACACTAACAAAAGATTTACAAGTTTCTGTACATGGTCTCAGGGTAAAGCCTGAGGGGATTTGATTGACCTTGTCAGATATGAAATTTACATTTTTAGTTATATAGGTTGTGCTTTAACTTGGTCTTAACCAACCAGTGGAAAAGTCTAACCACGAGGTATAAAATGTAATGGCATATTAATATGCTGAGCTAAAAGAGGCCCAAGTCAACAACTTCTGACAATTTCTAGTTCTGCTGATAATCCACTACTATTATAGACTATTGGACTACATTAGATTATTTTGCTGAATTCAGGAACCTATAGTCTTTAGACTGGTTTCAAGTATGAAAAGGTCCTTTAAAGACTTATCCAAATACTACTTCTCTAAGTGCAGCGGAATACCCATCTCTGACTGAATAAAATAAAAAAGAAGAATATGTTAGGAGCCACAAAGCTAGGAAATCAATCAAATATCAGTAGGTGGGACTTAATCTAGTGCCTCAAGAGGACAAGCAATCTAATTCCTGAAATGAACGTCCTGTCTGGTTAAGGTTAGCTATCAGTTTTTAGGCAACCTAGTGTCATGTGTCACTTACTTCACAAAAGTGTAAATAAAATACTTCTGTTGTGAAAAAAAGTATATGTATACACAAGAGAGTTATGAAAGTTTGTACTAATATGGTTTAGAGAAGATATTATGTCTGCATCTTGTCTCTGAATAATGCGAAGACAATATGCAATATATTAGTTATTATAATCATCTTATTAACCTGATTTGAAACTGTTTCACTGATATTTTATCTTTCTTTTCTCATTAAAATGAATTTTAAAAAGTAAAGAAAAAGAAACTGCAAATGCTATACAAACAAAAAGAAATTAAATAGCACCTTCCTGAACGAGCAGTGGTTCACAGATAAAATTTAAAAAGAACAGAAATCAAAATGAAACAATGATGTTGATACAATGTATTGGATCTGATAGAATGCAATGAGAGCATTGCTTGAAGCAAAATCTTTAGTAGTGAAATTTTACATCAGGAAAAAGTGAGCAGAAATTAAAAAAACTGAATATTTGACCTCAAAAAAAAAAAAAAGATGAACAAGTCAAACCCTAAACTCATGTAAGGGAAGAAATTATAAAGATGAGAGTATAAATTAATGCAGTGGAGAGTAACAAAAAATACAGAAAATCAATTAATCAAAGGGAAGTGACTGGAAGCAGATAAAGGAGAAAACATATCAATAGCAAAACCATACAATTATGTACACTGGATGAATCAGATATTGGTCTCAAGAACCTTCAAAAGGTTCAGCATATTGATTATAGCACAATGTAATGCTAAAACTATGTTTGGAATACATTTTACTCTTGTCTTTTTGATATGTACTGCTCCTGGTGTAAACTCAGTTACTGCCATTCTCTCTCAAGAGTAGTACTTGAAAATAAGAGACTGGGCCAAATACCATAGTCTTGGCAGGCTACAATTTTGTATTTCCTTGAATTTCCAAATATCTGTGTCAAAATTGTGTAATTGCTTATATCACATTGTATGGAAAGTTATTAGAATATCAATGCTGGCCAGAAAATATCATTTCCAAGCTAAGTCAAAGATATTTATACTCAGAAAGCTAGTGATGATAA
>PVJA010039060.1:0-19393 GCA_004027025.1 Myocastor coypus | reverse complement strand
TGGCTCAGTGGTCTAAAGCGCCTGCTTGGGAAAGCTTGGGCGGCTGCAGGGACCGCAGTTCGATCCCCAGCACCACATGCTGCGCCAGCCCTGCCCTCGGGGCAGGCTGAGCCAGCCATAAAAATGAGTGAATAAACAAACAAAGGTTCTGAAACAAGAAAATAAATAAATAAATAGATAAATAAATAAATAAATAAATAATTTTTTAAAAAGAAAGTTGTTAAGGCAGGTAAAAATCATGGCAATGTTTGTGCTAGATAAGTGCTAAGAAAATAAAGTGCTAAAATTGAGGGAAAGGGTGAAGGAAAAGAAATTACTAGGTTGTGATTGCTTATAGCATGGAGTTAGATGAGGGAAGAACACCCTCACATGTGAATTCACTGACTTGCACGTTGCACCAACCTCCCCCACAGCCAGTGACCTGATATCTGTGAGTATGGAGTTGGGATGTGTCACACCTTTAATTCTTGTGAACTGCCATGAACCAGTCCCAGCAGACCACTGCTGAGAGCAATAAATCCAAGTCAGCTAAGGACAGAACTCTGCTACTGGGTTGCAAAGCAAGACCAAGTTGGTCCTATACACAAGCCACTCTGGAAGACAGTGTGGCAGATGCCAAAAACAGAACTACCACAGGACTCAGCAATTGCACCTTCAAGCATTTATCTCCAAAGAACAAAGGTTCATGTCCATACAAAAACTTGCACATAGATTTTATAGTAACTTTATTCATAACAGCCAAAAACTGGAATCAGCCCAGACATCCTTCAATGAACTGTTAAATAAATAACAGTCCATCTATACCATGAAACACTACTCAACAATAGAAAGGCAGAAACTACTCATTCAGGCCGTGACTTGAATGAACTCCCAGAGCCTTGTAGTGAGTAAAGAGTTCCAAGCCCAAAACGTGATGTTATATGTGGCCCTTTATGCTATGTGGCCCTTTATGCTATGTGGCCCTTTATGCTATGTGGCCCTTTGGGCCACGATCTGAAAGCTGCTGGAGCTGATCGTCTACCAGCGCTGGGAGGGACATTTGTCCACAAAGTGAGACACTGAGTTACCCACTTCTCTCCCTCACCACCTCTTCCCAAGGGGTTCACACCCGATCAAAGACAGTTACTTCCTCAGTGAACTCCAGTAGGTATGACTTATTTAAATAATAATAATAATAATAATAGCTCAGAGAACTGCCTAACTTCCTCAGTCGGACACATCTGGAATTCCCCCAGAGACAAGAGCTCCGCCAGGCCTGCCTCCATGGAGTCCAGCCCATGTCGTTGCAAGGGACTCAGCAGTGCTTCCTGCTTGTCTTCATAATCTCTTGCCACATGCGTGAAGATGTTAGCATTAAAACCGGGTCGCACATTTTCATTCTATCCGCTGCCTCGCCCAAGTCTCATCTTTTCTCAAAGGACTTCTTGGCTAACATTTGATTATGCCGTAGTTGAAAGGGAGTCTTCTATAGCCTTGCCCATAGCTGGAAAGAAAGAAAAGATAAGTGATTCTCGTAGCTAATCAGCGAGCAGCTGGAATCATGAACGCGCTGTGCCATGATGCTCACCGCTCCCTCCGGTGTGAAAGCTCATTGCCACTGGCAGCAGTGCTGCTTGGTGCTTTCTTGAAGCCAGAGGCTGGGGAGGAGCCAGCTCCCTTGGAGGACTTGAGTGAGAGGTGAATGAGAAGGATTTCCTGGGTGCGCATCATTTGACACGATGCGGGAGGGAGGCTCTGCTTACAGCCAAGGGTAGTGACACATTCCCATGGTCCCAGCTTCTCAGAGTCAGGAGCAGGAGACTTTCTTGAGCCCAGGAGTTCCAATACAACATATCAAGACCCTGTCTGCTACTGCTTGCGTCTAGATGGCTCCCTAAGGACAGTCACAGGCAGGTGTCTGGCTGACTTGTATCTCATTTGGTATTGATTCTTCTCTCATTTTCTCTGCTGGCTGAGACAAAAATACCTGACACCCAAAATTAAAGAAGGAAAGGTTTATTTAGCTCATAGTTAGTGGAGATTTCAGTCCATAGAGGGCTGGCTCCAAGGCGGGGTGGCCCATGGCAGAGGGCAGCAGTTCATTGCATGGGAAAACAGCAAAATAACAAGAACACAGGCTGGGGAGATAGCTCAGTAGAATAAGTGCTTGCTTGGCAAGTGCAAGGGCCTGAGTTCAATCCCCAGTTCCAGGAAAAAAAAATAATAATAATAACAAGAGTAAAAAGAGGAACAAGCGAACAAGCCTCTTTTCCCTCCTCACATTGTAAGCAGGCTTCCCACCCCAGCGTGCCTATAGCGCTCTCACCCGTAATCCCAGCATGGAGCTGTGACTCAGTCATAAACTCTAGAAACCAGTACCCATGACTTCCTGAGGCTAGATACAAACCAGACTAGTGGGGCTTTTTAGTGGTGGCTGAGTCCAGAGTATGTCATGGTGAGATTAAGTGTATGATGCTGGGACCAAAAGGTGTGATTATAAAATGAGACCACTGAATGCTTGACATAGTTCTGGGAATGGATAACGGGAGGGTCCTTCCGGGGTGTGAGTGTTCTACTGAGAGGCATGTACTACGTATACAGGAAGAGGGCTGCTGTGCTCATTTGAGCCTTGCTGCTTCTTTGCTACTCTGCTGCGTTGCTGCCCTCTGCCCACCATGAGCTGTTTCTTCTCTGCGATGCCCCTCTGCCATGCCCCTCTGCCTTGGACCCAGGCATCCATGCAGTGAAACCTCTGCACACTGTAAATCAAATAAATCCTTTCTGTTTTAATTGTGAGCGTTGGATAGTTTGTCTCAGCAACAAGAAAAGTCACTGAGACATTGCCTCTAAAACAGCTAATTAATTGTCTCTGCTTAAAGAAGGAATCTGGTTCTAATGCTGGATGTCTAATGCCAAAGCCGTGAACCACATACAGCTATTGAGAACTGTAAGTGGGGCTAGTTTGAGATAAAATGTACTATAAATGTAGAATGCGTGCGACATGGATGATGTCTCTTTTTAAAAAATTCATTTTTTAAGAATTACATGCTGAAATAGTTTGGATCTTGTATGGGAGATAAATTGAATTAAAATTAATCTCATCTGGTCTTTTTTAATTTGACTAATAGAAAATATTAATTTCAATTACATAAGAAATGCACATTACTTTTTCTTAGAAAGGACTATGATTTAAATATCCGAGTGCTTGAAACTATTTCCATAAAATGTTCAGAGAGAGTGCCTCTTCCTCCTCCTCCCAAATAAAATCCTTCATGTTACCTTCCAGAAATACAACTACCTGCATTTTTATATATTGCTGTAATAAAACAACCTTCCTAACCTAACTTAAAGGCCTGAGCAGTTGAAAAATCACAGCCTAAAGACAGGCGGTATAGAACTGCTCACTTAGAGTCCTTCTGACAGGAGACAAAGCCTGGATATTCTTCCACGTGCTGCACTCAATGGCTTTTGCCGCTGGCAGAGCAATGCTGCTTTGCTTATCTGATTGTCCAGTTATGTAGAAGAGAACTCTCAAGAAACTAGGGAGCAGGAAAGAAGTAAATCAAAGTGGGTACTCACCTGAGCATTAGTTCAGTTAAGATTACCTGGTATTCTAGGCTGAAATGGTGACAGAAAAGCATCTATAAACCTTCAGTCCCATTGGAGCAGCCTCTTAGCTGATGAATATATGGTATGTTGCTTTGTCTTGTTTTGCACGGGTCTCAAAAACAGTGTAGCCAAAAAAAAAAGGAAGTCCTTGGCTCTAAATCAATACGCATGGGACGTTAGTCCAGATCCAGCCGTCCTAGTTCCCCTCATTCTGTAGTTACAAAGGGTGCACTCTTCAAAGAGTTGACCCCAGAGCTTGTCAAGCTGAAGTGCTCAATATAGAATCTACGGTTGTTAAATAGGCTTAAAGAACTACCGGAAGGGCCCGGCGGGATGGCTCAGTGGTCTAAAGCGCCTGCTTGGGGAAGCTTGGGCGGCTTCAGGGACTGCGGTTCGATCCCCGGCACCACATGCTGTGCCAGCCCTGACCTCGGGGCGGGCTGAGCCGGCCATAAAAAATGAGTGAATAAACAAACAAAGGTTCTGAAACAAGAATAAAGATAATAAATAAAATAAAAATTTAAAAAAAAAAAAGAACTACCGGAAACTCTGAGGTCTGTCCCAGAATCTGTAGTGTCAACTAGAGCACTTGCTGCCATTCTCCTGATATGACACAGTTACACTTTGCTGCGCCATCATCCTGCCTGCCTTAGTTCATGTCTTCTCCTAGAAAGATTTTAATCTTGTGAGCCGGTTCGCCCTAAAATTGTCTTTTCCTGCCATTGATTTCTCATTCTACCACAAGGCTCAATTTGAACTACTGGAGATCCTGCAGACACCTGTCCCATCAGAACAGGAAGGCCTACCAGTGTCAGCCATCTGGATGAGTCACAGCCTTTGCTTGACGAATTTGCTCTCAGTGAAAGCCTGAGAGAATGTTTTCTCTCTACGTGACTCTTCTTAGGTACACTGTACATCATCGATTGCCTGCCTCTGTGGCTCCATAACCTCCTTGAACAGAAAATTTGGGACACTACTGAGTTATAGGCTGTTCCAGTGCAGATCCTTTTATGTTCTATGTCCTCACTGACCTTGAAGGGATACAGTCAAAATATTAGCTATTCTTGTATCCCTTCTTTTCTCTAATCATTTGGACTGCCAACTTAAGTTGTTAACCCTCCAGAAGAGACGCTTAATGATATTATTCCCTATACCAAAGGTCCTTGAGCTTAACATCACTATCTTTCTGGATACCCAATGCCTTAGACATAACATGAAATAGGTATTTTCCATCAATTGTTGATACGGGACACTTTAAGTCACTATAGAATGTGAAAAAACAACAATTATGCATTGTTACACAGAGATTTAGTTTTTTTACTTTTTTTTTTTTTTTTTGGCAGGACCAGGGTTCAAACTCAGGACCTGCCACTTGCCAGGCAGGCACTTTTGCTACAGAGCTATCTCCCTGGCCCCTACACAGAGATTTAGGAACTTAACCATTTACAAAATTGTAGCAGTATGTTTTTATGGCATTTTTTCCTTGTTTCATGTTCCCTTTTATTATCTTCTTTCTTTCTTTCTTTTTTAAACACCCATTTATTTAAGAGTGTCACAATAATTGATATGACATTAGAAGCTGCGCATAATTAGAAGACCAGAATGATAGGTATTCCAAGCATGATTTTAGCATTACACATTGCTACGCTCAGTGTATTTGCTTAATTCACAGATATCAGTACATATAGTCAGTCAGGGTGCAAATTCTACCAATGACCTGCTAGCTTCAAAAACCTGTTGGAGATTTCTAGAACCATCATCTTAACCATCTTTTGTATATAAATTCACAGTTTTGCCCCCACCATGTTTCCTAACTTGTCTCCTAGCTCTCTCTTCATTGTTTAACCTTTAAATTCTCGCATTAACGTAGGTATATAAAGAGCTTTCTCATTGCTGGGGTAGTGTTACGGTTGTGTATAGGTGTCCCCCCAAAGCCTCATACAGTCACCAGGTGAGGTGGTATCTGGAATTTGTAACTGATTATTGTGGAGATGGGTGCTGCCTCTCCCCTGGAGCAGGTGATCTGCATTTCAATGTAAGGTAGGAAGAGAAGTTAGCTGCTTGGGCTGCTGCTAGCTCTCTCCCTGCACTCCTGCTCTCTGCCCACTGCTATGGAAGGTTGCCCTCTGCTGTGTGCCAGTCTGCTTTGGAGCCAGCTGAATATGGACTGAAACCTCCAGTAACTCTGAACTAAACAAACCTTTCCTTCCCTCATTTTGAGTGTTGGGTGTTGGCCTCAGCAACGAAAGAAGAGTAAGTAACTAAAATAGATAGAATACTCTATATCCACAAATTAAGAGTTTATTCTGGTTCACAGTTTGTAAAAGTTGCAGTCCACAGTGCTGGATTAACGTAAGACAGAACGGCGAGGAGGCCCGGAGAGGAGGCCTGCAGGGGAGGCCTACAGAGGAGTCCCACAGGGGAGGCCTGCAGAGGAGTCCTGTAAGGGAGGCCCGCAGAGGAGGCCTGCTCAAGGCATTGCAGGCAGAGAGCAGAGAGAGGTCAAGGAAGGAGAGAAGGAGAGGATGTCAGTGCCACTGAATTTTTCAGCAACCAAATCTAGCTCTTCCCCTACATTCTTTGAAGCTTATTTCAGCAACAATTGCAACAAATAGCCACTTGTAGAAATCATGGCAGTAAGAATGACAAATTCATTACAGAGTCAAAGCTGAGCTGGTCAGCTAAATGCTGCAGCTATAGATAGCAACGCTAAGCCAGGATGCGGTCAGCTGCAGATGAACTGTAGTAGGTTGCTAAGGCTTCTTGGCTTCTGCTGTATGAGGAGGACTGCGGAGGACAGGCAGAAATAATAGTGTGCCTTGCTTACGTTTGTTAAGCTTTCCATGCTTCCAGGCTTATTTGCACCCTGCTCTCCCATGGACTCCTAGAAAGACACTTGTGCTTAGATTCCAGGGCTTACATCCCATAAAACATTTGTATCTGAATCACGCCCTCACTGTGGACCCTACCTTACTTACTAACTCTACTGGTACACATGGCCTCCTTTCTCCAGAAATGTGTGAATCTAGACACATCTTCCCCACCAGGCGGCTGTTTCCTAGAATTTTCTGAATTGTAGAAATCATGGCAGAAACAATGGTAAATTCATAACAGAGTAAATGTTGACCATGGACAGCTAGGTGCCACAGCTATAGCAAAGGTAGGCCAGGATGTGGTCAGCTGCAGATGGGTATTATATTTGTGCATTATTTTTGGAGTGTGTACAGTATAGTTGGCACTCTTTCATTTCTCTTTATGATACTCGTCATGGTAACGGTGTGCTGGCCATCAAGGTGGGCTTCTCCTGTGTCATTCTATAATGTGTAGACCAATAGGTTTTCCGATTGAGAACTTTTTCTTTGACTTTTGTAGACTTTTCTCTATTTTATTTTAGTATTGGAGAAGCTGAAACTCCCAGAATTCTCCCTAAGGCTGGATTAGTAGAGCAGAGAAGGCCTTTGTGTAGACTTAGTCAGTCAGGCTCCAAATACCCCATAGCACCATTACTCCCAATATCATCTTCCTGTTGAAAGAATTCTTTCGTGCTAACAGTGCCATGCTATTTGTACATCTCCAGTGTCGTGTGCTAGCCTGTGCTGTCACCATTTAATTTTTCTTTTCTTTCTTCTTGAGATAGACCCTCACTATACAGTTCAGCCTGGCCTTGAACTTGCAGCATTCCTCCTGCCTCAGCCTCCCAAGTGTTGGGATTACAAGCATGCACCATTACACCCAGTTTAGTTTATTCTTCTTATCTTAGAGTTAGAAATTTTTTGCACACCACTGATAACTTTGTGTCTCTTTACCTCAAGTTCCAAACTTGGAATCTGCTACTAATGGGTAGCCCCAGGCCCTTCAGAGGAGGCAGCTATCTGAGGGCAAAGCCAGTAGACATCAAGATGATGAATTTTGACAATTAGTTTAAAAAATTGATAACTGTAGCCACTGGCTTTAACAACAATAACAACAACAGCAACAACAACAACAACAAAAAAAAAACAGAACATGAATGGATTATGAGTTTCTTTCATAATGCATTCTTTTTATATGTGTACATTTATATTTTATGCTATGAAAGAGTGAATTATTTGCTTTTTATCATTTCTATTTTTCAACAATTATTTCTGTGGTATGCTACTTATACTAGGAATGTTGAAACAGATTTATAGGTACAAATATGAAGAATGATTGGGCCAGGAAGATAGCTCAGTGGCTTAAGCACCTGCCTGGTAAGTGCAGGGTCCTGAGTTTGATAACTCCAGTACCAAGAAAGAAAGAAAGAGAAAAAGAATGAAAGAAAGAATTATAGTGATAATGAACTAAATTTCAAAAAGGGCACGTACTAGTTAGATGAGCTGTGATTAAAAATAGTACCTAATTATTTTAGTTTTTAGAAAGATAATTTCTGTATGAACAAAATACATTGTGTGCATTGAAATCTCCCACACATAATTTTAGTTCTATACCCTGAAACTAAGGCTAGAAGAGGGACAAAAATGGTAAAAGTTATGCATACACAAACCTGCTTAAATTAAACACATTAATCTGTAAAAGGAGTAAACAACAACAACAACAAAAAAAAGGAAGATGACTTTCTCTATGTACATAGAATTTATCTGAAAGACCACTATAGTAACTTGTTAACGCTGGAGTTTTCTAGCTATATGGGGTAGCCAGTTTCTTAAATTTATTTTTCTGAGCAGATGCTTGCTATACATAATGAGTACATTCATCACGGGCAGCTGGGACTTATGCAGATTGCATCTTCATTTGTTAAAGTATTTTATTGTTTTTATTTGATTTCTCTGTAATGAGTCGGTATTAACTTTCTTCATGAGAACTTCAGTGATGAAAAGGGTCTCTCTTGCTAGACAGTTAACAAGAGAAGCAGAAGAAAGTGGCTGGAAGGTGTCAGCCTCAAGTGAGGAGAAAGAAAGAGGAGCAAAAGAGTCTTCGGTGCTGCTGAAGCCCAGCGAGGTCTTTGGAGGATTCCCAACCTACTCCTGAGTTGCTCGTGGGATCCAGATAGACAGAGAGTTCCGGCCATCGTGCTAGGGATCTTTCTTGTCCGCTGTTGTTTCCTCGTGTTACCTCGCCTTATCCCATGTATATAATGTCTCTCTGATCTGATCCTTAAAGACTGTGCCTTCTTGCATTCAGTAAGTGTCAGAACCTGTGCTACTTGCCAACTCTTTTGAGTAGTGCTAAGAATGCACGGTGAGCCAGACAGATGTACGTGGAATTACAGTCCACAGAGGGACAGACAGCTGCTCATCAGATCATCCAGATGTGTGTAGTGGGGGAGAAAGGGACAAAGACTGCAGGGGAAACTCATGGCTAAAAGGCTGCGCTACTGTGCAAGTGCGGAGATCCAAGTCCCCCTGTGTGCTCAGTAGGTATCTTGGTCTTAACTGTCCCGCACAAAAGTCTAACCTTGAGGTATAAAAAGAACAGCCATATTAATATGGTAAGTTGTAAAAGGCCCCTGATATGCCAGATGAGTTGATAATCCACTACTGGGATGGACTATTGGACTATATATACAGCTACTTTCTCTGTGCAATAAAAGATCTATACTAATGATGTTTAGACAAGAAATCATACCTGCATCTTGTACTCTGTACAATGATAGACAAAAAAAAAAAAAAAAAACCTCAAGTTAAGCTAAGACCTAATCTGAGAGTAAGCCAAGATTGTGGTAGAGGGAATAAGTATCTTAGGGAGAGGAGCAGAGCCTCATGAAGACATCGGGGTCAATGAACCTTGTAGCACACTAAGGAAGTGGCAGGATTCTGGCCAGAACTTAAAAGGCAAAGAGAGCAACTCCAGGTGAGTTCGCTGGGATTACGTAGAAGCCGAATTAGACCCGGCTATGTGCATCATAACAGGAATGGTGTCTTTTTCTTCTAAGCAGTCAGCAACTACGGAAAAGTTTGGGCCTGAAAAATACTTTGACCAAGTTAATGTTTGCGTTAGGCACTGTGTAGAAAATAGATTGTCAGGAGAGATAAGACAACGGTTAGAAGTAGGACACTATTGATAAGCTACGAATGTCATGATAACTAACAAAAGGCCTGGCACAGATTCCGTCACTTATATTGCTGCCTGCTATTACTCGGAAGCAGCGGTAGCCTGCTGCTCAGAATCTGCAAGGCTGCAGCCCGTAGAGTTCTCACTCTCTACCTTCAAAGTCGCTACCTGTCTTCTCTTTTCAGTGCCCGTGTTCCTGCATTTACCATAGATATGCTTCTAAAAGATGGCCAGGCCTGAAAACCAGGAGTTGAGAATTACGAACCTTTTTGCTCTTCCCAAACTATTAAGGCCAAGATTATGAAAAGGATTGAGCAGATCGATAAGTGTGCATCGTTATGTGTCAGATGCTCCAGCAGATACTCACATATAACATGAGCAAAAGTAATGTCTCTACCCTCATGGAAGTCACAAAACTAGGAGAGGATACTAAATCCTACATGTTTCTTGTTACAGACTGTGAGCTGGCCATGCCTGTCCACGCTGCCAGCCACCAACACGTGTTTGAAGGAAGTAATCTCCATGGAGCCAGACCTAGGGCCACCTGTCTGTGCATTCCCAGTTACTTAGTGGGGACTGGAACCTGCCAGAACCTCCTGGTGTAAGGCTACGTCTGTCCAGAGAAAGGGCCCATTTTCCTTGCATGAAGGCACTGAGCAGGTCTGTACCATCTTGTCCTCTGATATGAAAAGAGAATTCCTTATTCTCAAAATAGAATTCTCAGGTTGCCTTGTGAATCTGCAGCTTCTATACTTAGCAATTGTTTTACACAGGAGTAGGAGCAGAAAGAAGGCCTCCAATATGGGCATATTTAGGACATATAAAACTTTTTTTTAAAATGAGATCTTCACGTGCAAGAATTAGGTCCGTGTAAGGAACCAACAAAAGCCCCAGTGATGGAAAAACAGGGAAGATCTGGCAGCCCATCACTAGGCAGAGGGCAGGACCTCAGAGAAAACTAAGGGAAGGGAGGAGGGGATCTGTATGCAAATCAGGTACTAGCCTCCATATTTGCAGCCTGGTTTATTGTGCAAAGCTACACTACTACAATTTTCAAATTTCTAATTCATTTTTTGCAGAAATGGTCCCAGTGCTAGGAAGAATCCTGCCACTATAAATCCAAAAACTAAAGACCAAGGACCAAGGTTCATGTAGCTCAAATCCTGGATTTTCCCAACAGTTGGTAGGAGCTTGGGCAACCTCCGAGTCTTAATTATGTCACCTGAAAATGAGAGGGCTCACTTCCTCACTGAGTTACAGGACAAGAGTGAGAATTAAGGAAAAAAAAAATAACTGTCATAAACCATGAGGCAGTAAACACGCAGGTGTTTCCTGAAACGCTGAGTTTCAACATTTCAGAGGTCTGGCTGGGCTAAGCTGAACTGGTTGGATCAGCTTAACCTCTCCGCCTTGGTATGACGGCCACCTACTAAGCAGGCATGGTCTGCCTTCAGACTGCGACAATACCCTAGCAGTGATGACTGAAAATATCCTGACAATTAGCTGAAAAAGAGCCAAGACAATCAATAGCTTCCTGCCTTCAAATGGTGGTGCTTTGAGCCCAAGCCTGCCACATACTGAACAACATAACACTCAGTCCCAAGAGCCTTGAACCTTTTTTCATTATGATGGAAAATTTTTGCCTTCCAGGAAAGAACTTCCACGTCCCTGCATGGGAGGCTCAGGCTGTCTGTCTTCTGATGGAATCTGTGGTCACTTAATGAAGCTCACTGTCCCTTTTCACAAGACTCATGGGCCAGGCGTGGTGGTTTGTACTTGTCATAGCTACTCGGGAGGCTGAGGCTTGAGCCCAAGAGTTGATTCAAGGCCCCCTGGGCAGCACAGTGAAGACCTGGCTCAAAAGATAACATTGATAGGCTCCAGACAATGGAAAGAGCTCTAAGGTAACTTTACCAGAGGGCATGGACACATGACCAAGTGACAAGGCGTCCTCTCTTAGCCACAGAGGTGGCAGAGTATCTCCCTAAAACTGTGAAGATACGAATGGGTCCACATGCAGAAAACAAGTTTGCTTCACAAGAGTCGGTCAAGGCACCCCCAAACTTCCTCTCTAGCAGTGACTGGCCAAAGATGAGCTCATCAGAGACTCAATTAATGTCTCTAAAATCCATCATTGCTTTATTAAGCATCCTTTTTAAACTGGCAGTGAACATCATGTCCAAGAGTGATTAAAACATATAATGAATGTTCAAATTCTTAAGTATTACAGTAAATGATGCATTGCTATTAGTAGCCCTCTAAATACTCCCTTTTCTTCAAACACACTGTCCGGCACAGCTCTGGAAGTTTTCTTTCGTAAGTGTCTGTTAAGGCTACACTTTCAGGGATCATTTGAAAGAGCTTATTATGGTTCCTGTCTTGTTGTTCCCCTAAAGGGTCATGCAATCATCAGCGCAGCTTCTAGAGTTTGTGACCAATTCATGATCTAATGCTAGAAGAATAGGTGTGAGTCCTGCTGGGACTTGGGGTGTGACAGCTACACCCATGGAGAGCCTGAACGCAGTATAAGGAGGGGAGAGGGGCTCACTCTCTGCCTCTGCTGCTGTCGCCACTGCTCCTGTCTTTTTCCTCTTGCTGTTTTGCTGTTTACCTGCTGTTTTCCACCACCGTGAACTTTTGCCTTCTGCCATGGGTCCTACTGCGTTGGAGCCAGCACAAGCCTATACAAACTGAGGGCTAAATAAACCTTTCCTTAATTTGGGGTGTCAGACATTTTGTCCCAGCAACAAAAGAAAAGTAATTGCTACAGTGTCTTTATGATGTGTGATCAAACATATGGCCCTAGCTGAAACAGTCTCCATATTTCTTATCACACATCATAAAGAAACTGTATCAATTACTTTTCTCTTGTTGCTTTAAAGCACTGCCCTGTGCTCTCATCCACTTTAAACACACTGTGTCAGGCACACGGGACTTCTGGCTCTTCCTCAAAGTCAATGTCATCATGATGGGTAAACATCTTGAGTTGGTTTAGGACATCAAAGCAACCACAGCAGTGCCACTAAAGACACTCAGGACAAAGGACTTCCAGCACTTCAGAAAATGGCAAGGATGATACGCTGGGTGTATTCACAGCAATGGGGCATGACTTTAGGGTGACTAACAGCAATGTCTTTTACTACAATAGATATTTATTTTTTATTTTTTATTTAGAATTTTTTTGGTGTTGTTGTTTTATTACGGCCGGCTTAGCCTGTCCCCTGGGGGCGGGGCTAGCGCAGCATGTGGTGCCAGGGATTGAACCGTGGTCCCTGCCGCTGACACTGCCTGAGCAGGTGCTTTAGACCACTGAGCCATCCCGCCAGCCCCTGCAATAGACATTTTTTAAAAATTTAAGCACACCATTTTTTCCCATTACACTCATGCCTCCCTTGATCATCAGTGAAGCCTACGTAATATGACGGAGGGCAGGAAGTTAAAAAACCTCTCTGAGTAAAGCACACTAACTTGCCACCTGGGAATGTGACCTTACTAGACAACGTGTTTCTACAGATGCCATTAAGTGTCTTGGTGTAGCGTCAAAAGAGATTATCCGGGCAATCCCTAAAGTAACCTTAGGAGAGAAGGCCGGGGACAGGCCCCACGGAAGAGGGGTAGTGAGATGCTGGAGACAAGAGACGTTCCATCTGCGTGCAGGCCACGGGGCACCAAGGGCTGCTGGGAGCCGCCGGAACTCGGAGGAGGGCTGGACTGGGTGGGAGCACGCGCAGCCTCGCTCAGCTCAGACTTCCGGCTCCAGAACCATGAGAGAGCCCAGCGCTGCTGTTTCAAGCAGGTGTTTGTGGGTATTTGTTGAGGTAGCCCTAGGAAACGAATATGCAATAGATACCTTTTATTCCTTAGTTGTTAGTTCTAGGATGATTGTTAATTTTTTTCTTGAGTTAAAGAAGTTCTGTTTTAATTTTTTCCTCTGTTTCTAAAGTTCATTCAGAGTTTAATGTCTGATTAAAGGTAATGTTTCATTTTTCGAAGTACATGTTTGAGGTTACTTAGTTAAGTCCGGAGGGTCGTGCTTGTACATTTTCCTTGGAGTGGTCAAAGATTTTAGTCACAAGAGCACGCATCTTTTTATTCTTTTAAGTGGTTCTGCATCACCTTGTTTCATTTTGTCCTCTAGTTTTGCGGAATTGCAGTGTTTATAAGATTCTTAGCGTGACAGCGCCCTCTTCTGTCAATATGGCAAAGCGCAGCTTCTTGAATGATTGTATTTTGGCGGTTGGTGAGGGATACACAATGCTTACTATGTATTTAAAACCTTAACGCTCTGTCTTCAGGTCCTTGCCTCCGCACTAGTTCTGATGGAAAATTACTCTCGCCTCAAGGAACGCGTCCGAAAGCCCGCTGCATCCTGGCTTTGCCTGGGGAGGAGCTTCACGCTTCCACCGGAGTTGCTTTCTCTGACAATCCCTGCTCTGCGCCCTACCTCTTTCTCTCCCGTGCCCCCCTGGAAATCACCGACTGTGGAATGATTTTGCAAAATTCAAAGAGGGATGAACAAGGAAAGGCAAGGGAATTCCTGAGAGGATGATAAAGTGACATTCTGGAGAATATGTTTTTATTATAGATTGGAGATCGTCAATGGTTTAAGCAGGACACCTTCTCCCGCAGACCTTCCTCAGAAACTGAAGCTAGTAGGACAGCTAGGATTTTTTTTTTTTTTTTTTTTTCGGAACCAGGGATTGAACTCACAACCTTGTACTTGCCAGGCAGGCACTTGTGCCCCTGAGCCATCTCCCTGGCCCCTAGCTAGGATTTAATAATAAGCGTACTGGGGAAAAAGTTGCAACCTTGCCAGTGTTTGTGGAAAACTGGTTATATTATAAAAATACACCAAACAAACAAAATAATGCAATTTTTAACTTGACAGCGGGGTGAGAGGAATTTTAAAAAGAAAGAAAACAGTCATGATACGTACATAGTTTGACCATAAGTAACATATGCTTGACTCAATATGTAATCATTGAATATTAATTTCACCATGCTTGGTGCTAGTATGTGTGTATAAAGGATGCGTGTAAAGGGGGAAATGGGAGGGAAGGGGTGAGCTAGAACACAGCAGGATAATTTTTAAATCTGAAAATAAAAATGTGGTTTTAGGCCACCTTGTGGTAATTCTTGAAGATCACTCGCATTGCTGCAGATGTAACTTCTTAGTATTGTTCAGTACCTGAGCTGTCAGCACGAACACAGGGTCCCAAACACAGCCTCCGCCAGCCCTGAGGCGGCTGCAGCTTGCGCTACGTCCTTCTGCCGGCGCCACATCTCTTGCACGATTGCCTGCAGAATTTTACTCAACCAAACCTTTCCAGAAGCTGTGATGAAATGGTAACTGGGGAGGTAAAGCGAGAGAAAAAGGCCAGCTGCAAGGTGGCGGCAGCGGTGGAACGTGGCGGCCAGCGGGCCCCTCGGCACCCCTCCCAGGCCTCCTCCCCTGGTTCAGCGCTTCCGTTGGCTTTACTGAAAAGTTTAAACATGAAGTCGTGACAGGATTGCTTGGGGTTTGGGCGCTGCCTCACCTGTTCTACGGCTTGATCCCACATCCCAAATGCCTGAGAATTTCACAGTCCCCCAACCACAGGGAGGGTCTTACCAGCTGCTCCCTGGGGGAGTTCGAAAGGCCACGCCTTCCCGCTTCTGGGTACACTTACACACCACCCACCCGCAGGGGCTGGCAGGGGCTGAAGCTTCACCCAAAAGGGCCCATTCCGCAGCTTCTTCCTCCTCTATCTATATCATCTATATCTATACCTATATCTATATCTATATCTATATCCTTATCTATACCTATCTCTATCTCTCCATCATCTCTCTCTGTCTCTGTCTCTGTCTCTGTCTCTATATCTCTATCTCTATCTCTATCTCTATCTCTATCTCTATCTCTATCTCTATCTCTATCTCTATCTCTATATTAAGCCCAGCTCAGCCTGCCCTGGGGTGGGACCGGCGCAGCATGTGGTGCCTGCAGTTGCCTAAGCTTCCCTAACCAAGTGCTTTAGACCGCTGAGCCATCTCGCTGGCTCTGCTCTTCTATCTTGACTCCATTTCTTTCTGATTTCTCTGGAGAGTACTTCCTTATTATTACCACCCAAATCTTTCATCAACACAGGCTTCTGGGAGAAGCCAGACACCCCCGCCCCACCATAGATACATTACTTTGCAGGCTTCAAATCTGATATCTTACTGCTCTCAGTAAACTCCTTTGCAAATGTGGACTATCCTTTACTGATTTCAGTTTCCTCTTCGGTACAGTGGTAACGATATCATCACCTTATGGAATTAACTGCTTCTATTGGGAAACTCAACACCTTCTCCATAGCTGTTGCTAGGTGCTGATATGCTAAAAGCATAGAAGTATTCCTGTTCACGGCAAGGACTAAACAAGGGTTTGTCACTAATATGATCGCTATCATTTCTGTACTTCTAGTGTGTGGCACCAAGAGTGGCGCTACAATATTTACCAGTTTAATGAACAAATGGATAGCAGGACGGTGAGTGGCTGAATAAACGAATGAGCGAATTATGTAACTTTATTTTTAAAAACCCTATACCAAAGAGATGCTTGCAGTCCCATGGTGTTTTATAACGTTATTTACAATTGCAAGATATGAAATCAGTCCAGGTGTTTATTAAGAACTGAGGCGGTGGGGCAGGTGAGATAGCTCGGTGGACTAAAGTGCCTGCTTAGCAAGCACAGGCAAGAGCAGGCACCCCATGCTGCGCAAGCTCTGTGCCACCCCCACCCCCACCTCCACCCCCACCCCCGCAGGCTGAGCTGGCCACAAATAAACAAAAGAAGAAGAGGAAGAGGAGGAAGAAGAAGAAGAGAGAGACAAGGAGAGGGACAGGGAGAGGGAGGGGGAGGGGAGAGGGAATGGGGGAGGGGAGAGGGAATGGGGGAGGAAGAGAGGAAGAAGAACAACAACAACACCAGTAACAACAACAAGAACAACAACTGTGGAGATAAAGAAAATTCGGTAAATATACGTGAAATATTTGTCATCTATAAAGAAGAGTAAAACCCCATCACTGAAAGCAAAATCAATGGTACCAGAAAGCATCACCTTAAGTGAATTAAGCCAGACACAAAAACATTTTTTCCTCTTTCATACGTGGAAGCTTTAAAAACTGATAATTAGCAGTTGGACAGAGGGAGGGGAAATGGAGGTTGGGCTAGATCAGTGCACCGAACCCTGTTAATATGCACAACGAATACTTGTTACTTAAAAATAATTTTAAGACCTCTAGAAGGGCACAAAGACAGCTGGCAGTCCTAGGAGCAACAAAGTCAAAGAGTTCACAATGTAGTCGCGATCCGGACTGGGCAATCGCACAGCTGAAAGCTGCTGAGTTCGGCAATAATAAACTCTTCAATGTAAGAACAAATTTTAGCCGGGCGTGGTGGCACACGCCTGTAATCCCAGCACTCGGGAGGCTGAGGCAGGAGGATCGGTGTGTTCGAGACCAGCCTGGGCTACAAAAGTGAGCTCAAGGCCAGACTGAACCGCATAGCGAGACCCTGTCTCAAAAAGACCAATAAATAAATAAATAAATAAATAAATAAATAAATAAATAGATAAATAGATAAACAAATACATAAAAATAAACTCTTCAAGGCAAGAACAAATTTAGAAAGTGTTCCCCTTCTCGCGCACTTAGGAGGCTGGCAGGGCTGCTATTCCCTCATCTGGAAACACGAAATGCTTCTGAGTATTCTGATCCAATTTTCCATGGTCTGGTGAGAAATAGCCCACAAGAGGGAGACTGATGTGGAGAAGGCAGAGCCTGCCCGTTGCTGGCCAAGTGCCAGCAGACAGTGAGGTCAGAGTGCTGCTTCCAGGCCAGACCTGTCACTTCCTTTACTTGAGGGTTGCCTGGGGCGTCATAATCCACCACTACTGGGCTATTTTATGGGAAAAGTGGTTTCTCGGGTTTCTCTGTAGTTCTGCTTTCTTCTATAATAACACAGTTTATTACTTAATGTCTCCTAGCGTCACAGGCTGTCCCTGCATGGCATGCTCCACGGAAATGATGTTTCCCTTTTGACTGTGTAAGAGAACTCTTATACAGTCGGCATCGACCTTTCTCTTCTGATCACCAGTGCTCCCATCTGTCACCGCTTTGTCTCCAACTGAGCGGCCGAGTTTAGCTCATTTCCGGACATTTTCTGAATAGTGCGCTGTGCCCAAGACTGGCTCTCGTTCACGTCTGGGACCCGGTCTCCAGATCATCATTTGCCAAGTAGTTTTTGGAGTTTTCTGATGAAGACCTTTATGTAACTTTTTTCCACCTGTGTGGAGGCTTCCGTAATCCTTGGGTTTGCAGAGGACCCCTGCAGAAATAGCAGTGAGAGTGTCACACGATGCCAGCTCTCGAGCTTTAGCCCTGCTGCGGTTTGTTCAGCTGGGCTGCGGGCTTCCACATGACAGAGAGGTGGCCCTTAGGAGAAGAAGCAAGCCCTCAGCCCCACAGAAAGGCAACCAGATCCAGAATATCTGGAAAGCAGGGGCTGCTCCTCGCCCCTCATGCCAGTCCCGGCTGAGCTGGGAGCTTCCTGCACGCGCATGCGCCGTGTAGCATTTTACTGTCAGGATGTGTCAGCTTCCCAGGGCCCCAGCTCTTGAACTGGAAATCAGACTCCTCAGGAGCCTGCCCAGCTAGGGCTCAGAAGCACGGCTTTGTCTTCATGACAGCCACCACCACATTCATCACTTTCTCCTTTCTCCCGTGAGCACTAGCGTCAAGCACCTGCTGTTTTTGCTGCCAACCTGTACTGCCTTATTCAGCGTTAATGAGGCTGCACGCTGCTGAGACAGCTGTGAACAGCAGAAGGAAGCACATTTTTCTAAGGGAACCTCCCATGACAAGTTGATTCCTGTGAACCTCTTTCTTCTTCTTCTTCTTCTTCTTCTTCTTCTTCTTCTTCTTCTTCTTCTTCTTCTTCTTCTTCTTCTTCTTCTTCTTCTTCTTCTTCTTCTTCTTCTTCTTCTTCTTCTTCTTCTTTTTTCCAGCTTCGCCCACCCAGAGAGTGGGGCTGGTGTGGCAAGTGGTACCAGGGATTGAACCATGGTCCTGTGGGTCTGCCTAAGCTTGCCTGCTTAAGCTTGCTTTAGACCACTGAGCTATCTTGCCAGCCATCCCTTGGATTTCTAACGAAGAGATACTTGGATGTCTGATTCAGTTGAAGTAAAAGAGACTGAATTACTCTCCAGCATGACACAACTAAGGAAGTGGAAAAATGTGAAACAAAAGATTTTAAAGTATTCAAAGCAGGTAATAAATAACACTGGTCCTTAAGGAAAGGAAATAAACAAGGTTTAAACAAAAGGTTGGCAGCAAGCTTAATTACACATGAGAACAAAGCTCAAAATATTTACTAGAACATAAAAAGGTCTAGCAGAATGAAAGACATATTTATAATGTCCAGCATTCTGTGAAAAAAAAATTACCAGGACTATAAATATGCACAAAAGTGTTTTGTATAATAACCATGAAAGTTTATTAAATGACAAATTTGGTAAAGTTAATACTCAGGGGCATTGACACAATTGCTAAAAAAATTGTGTTTTAGCACAAGATAAACAAGAGATGAAGTCTTCAGTAGCTCATATGAAAATTAATCCAGACAGTATTCCTCTTAGTCAATTTCCTCAACACTGGAGCGAAGTATCTAACTGAAAAGAGAGGTTTATTTTGGCCCGTGGTCACAGATCACAGGGGATTAACTACAAGGCTCTTCCTTGTTTTTCTCTCATTG
>PVJA010039059.1:0-19389 GCA_004027025.1 Myocastor coypus | reverse complement strand
TTTTTTTTTTTTTTTTTTTTTTTGTCTTTTTGAGACAGGGTCTTGCTGTGCAGTTCAAGCTGGTCTTGAGCTCCCTTTTGTAACCCAGGCTGGTCTCGAATTCACACTGATCCTCCTGCCTCAGCCTCCCAAGCGCTGGGGTGACAGGCGTGTGCCACCACGCCCAGCCAGCCCTGCTCTTCTTGAGGAGACAGGTGCCTCAGGGCCCCTCACCTGGTCTCCAGGGGGTTCCCCTGGCCTCTGACCTCCCCACCCTTCCCCTCTAAGCCCTGATACCGTCCTGGACACCGATGGGGACTTCGACCTGGAGGACACGATGGATGTGGCGCGGCGCGTGGAGGAGCTCCTGGGCCGGCCTATGGATGGTCAGTGGATGCCCCATGCACAGTCGTGACCTGGCCTCCCGCCCGGCTCCTCCGTCCTGGCCGGGGGACCGCTCTCGGGGATGCCGTGCCCGTGACCTGCTTCTCCTTGGAAACAAAGCTTATAATGTGAAGTGCTGATCGTAGTCGTGACCTTTGTGTTCTGTGCACGGCAGCGCCTGCGCGTGCGCATGCGCGTAGGCCTGTGCTTGCCCGCCGTGGCGTTCCCGCCGCTCGCTCTCAGAGCCCAGTGTGGCCTCGCGTTTTCCCGTGAGCAGCAAGGAGGCACCTCTAGGGTGGCGCATGGCGACCTGCAGCTCTCCCCGTGGGAGAAGGACACAGGGCTTGGACCTGGGCCGTGATGGAAAGGGCCCGCGCGGCGGGCGCTTTGGGAGAGGTGGCCATCTGCGCAGCCCTGCGCCATCGCCGCGCCCTCCGCTGTTCCCGTCCTGCCTCTGGCATTGACGCTTGTCTCTTGTGTATGTCTCCATGAGTGGGCGACAGGACGGAGTGCCATCCTGGGGTCTGTGGCCCCCAGGTGTCCCGAATGCTTGTGCCCTTAACGGCTTCTCACGCGTCAAATGGTTTTGTTTCCAAATTGGGTCTTTTTTGGTTTTCTCATTGACACCAAATTCTTCCTGCGCCAGTTTTGGGCCCTTCACATCCTGGCTGCCCCCTTCTCTCCCAGTGGGTCACCTGCGCTGTGGGGAGGAGGTGATGGGGTGGCCTAAAGCCAGGGCTCCCTGGTCACCTCCAGTGCTGGGTGGCAGCTGCCGTGGTAATGGGGGCCCCACAGGTTTACAGGGAAGCCCCGGCCTAGTGTTGCTCCCCGTTTCCTCTGTGGGCCACCCCAAGAGGAAAGGGCACACAGAGGGCGAGCAGACTGCTTCTAGGTTGGCCTGTTGGCCCCTCTCCTAGAGGGGGGCAGGGTGCCCTGGGAGAGTGGCCTGAGAACCTTATTTTTATACATGTGAGTGAATAAACATATTTTTTTTTACAAAAATAACTTCTGAATTTACCAGTGTTATGCTGTTCCAGAATATTCCTCTGTAGTAAATTATTTATTGGAAGAGAACTTTTTAAGAGCTGCTGTTTGCCTTGCCTGGGTTTCGTATGCTGATTTATTTTTCTAGGCCCTGTGGTGGGCCTCACAGGGGAGCAGGTGGTGCCCACACGGAGAGGCCACTGAGGCCCTCGCTGCCACCCAGTGTCACTCGGATGCCCACCCCAGCGCCCAGGCTCACCAGGCCCTTTCCTGTCTGTCCTGGTCACGCCCACCGACCCTCTGCTGCCTGGTGGGGATGGGAGCTTGGCCCATTCTAGTTAATGGAAGGCACAGTCCTAGGGATGGCCATGCAGTGGGCACCAGCTTGGGCAGGGGACAGAGCTGTGCCAGGCCAGGGCATGTGGGGGCCGCCAGGGAGGCCACGCAAGCCCACCGCCTGTGCCGGAAGCTGAGCAGGGCAAGCACAGGGCTTGCTGGGGTGGTGGGAGTCTCAAGTGAGCAAAGGGAATTCCCAACGAAAGGATATTTTTTATAATTTTTCTCTCAAAGCTTCTGAAATTATTTGAGATACATATTTTAGCGTCAGGGCAGATTAGTATAGAGCATTGTGTACAATTCCAGGCAATCACAAAGCTGCGCATTTTATGTTACTTATAATAAAGGCTCCTCCGCAGGGACAAAGCCGAGTCCTGTGTTTCTTTCTGTCTGGTGGTGGGGGAGGGGACCCTCCACAGGGAAAAGCCCTGAGTCATGCGTGCGGCCTGGCGAAGGGGAACTGCTGCAAGGAGGTGGCCTTCCCGGGCGTGTCATAGGCCCCAACGATGGCACATAGGGCACCTCGGACCCTCCCGCTCACATGATGCGTGGATGATGAGCACGACATTCGGCCCCCTGGCTTCCCACCCTCCTCTGGGTAGAAAGCCCAGACTTCAAGTTGCCACAGTGGAGCAGGGTGTGGTGGCACACGATGGTACTGAGTGTCCCAAAGGCTGAGGCAGGGGGTTTGCCACAGCTGAGGGGTATTCTGGGATACATGGTAAGACCCTATCAAAAAGCAAAGTAGATTTATGGTTGCTTAGACGTTGGGAAGACATTGGAAGGTGGTAGGTAAGAGCAGAGGGGTTCATAAGGGTCGTTTTTATTTTCAGTATGAAGAATTAAAGCCAGGGACCAGCAGGATGGCTCAGCAGTTCTAAGGTACCTGCTTAGGAAAGCTTAGGCAACTGCAGGACCGCGGTTCAATACCTGGCACCACATGCTGTGCCAGCCCCACCCCCAAGGCAGGCTGAGCCGGCAATAATAATAACAATAATAATAATAATAATAATAAAAAGAATTAAACCCAGGGCCTTGGCACTGAGCTACCTACCCAGCTCTTTTTATTCTGAAATGCCGAGCTCTCTGGGCTGGGCTCGAGTCTGCAGTATTTCTGCTTCAGCCTCCCAGGGTGTGGGCATGCCCAGCAGCACCCCACAGCCAGCTCACTAGGTAGCCCAGGCTGGCCTCAAACCCAAGGCAGTCCGTCTGCCTCAGCCTCTGGAGCGCTGGGGCGACCAGCCCGCACCACCACGACCAGCTGAAGGTTTGTTTTCAAGGTGATGAGAATGCTGTAAAATTGAGATGGGTGATGCAGGGCTGTGGTCTCAGCGACAGCGGAGGACAGAGCAGGAGGACCACAGATCTGAGCCCCGCTGGAACCATTGGTGAAAGTCTCAATACAGTAGTGGTGATAAGAAAAGGATGTAGCCCAAGCCGGGCATGGTGGCGCATGCCTGTGATCCCAGCACTCGGGAGGCTGAGGCAGGAGGATCAGTGCGAGTTCGAGACCAGCCTGGGCTACAAAAGGTGAGCTCAAGGCCAGCCTGAACTGCATAGTGAGACCCTGTCTCAAAAGAAAAAAAAAAAAGAAAAGGATGTAGCCCAGTGCGAAGGTCCTGGGTTTAGTCCCTGGCGTGTGTGTGTGTGTGTGTGTGTGTGTGTGTGTGTGTGTGTGTGTGTGAAGGCAGAGCCTGGCAATCCAAGGGCCCCAGCTGAGACCCAGGGAGGTAGCAGAGGAGGGACTTGGAGGAACATCGTGACTCCTAATTGGCTGGATGGCAGGAGGCTGACTTATTATTATTGTTACTTTTAGTAAGAAATTACAATGTGACAGTTTCAAAACATGTTAGTAGAGCATTCACAATAATTGATACAGGCCCGGCAGGATGGCTGAGGATGGCTCAGTGGCCTAAAGCACCTGCTTAGGAAAGCTTGGGCAGCTGCAGGGACTGAGGTCCGATCCCCGGCACCACATGCTGTGCCAGCCAGCCCTGCCCTCAGGGCAGGCTGAGCCAGCCATAAAAATAAATAAATAAACAAGCAAAAGTTCTGAAACAAGAAATAAAATTTAAAAAAAAATTCAAGCCGGGCGTGGTGGCGCACGCCTGTAATCCCAGCACTCGGGAGGCTGAGGCAGGAGGATCAGTGTGAGTTCGAGACCAGCCTGGGCTACAAAAGTGAGCTCAAGGCCAGCCTCAACTGCATAGTGAGACCCTGTCTCAAAAAAAAAAAAAATTCATACATGCATATTGTTGTCCTTGTTATAGTTATACAGGGTACAGGGTACAGACATGATAAATTTTCTAATGTTTATTAGTACAACAGATTTTTCTCTTTGATCTAAGAGAAGGTAGTTGTATACATGGTTCCATAATGTTCATAATTGCAGTGGGTTACTGGCAAAACTGGCAGTGTTGGAAGCTGTTAATTTGAGCCTTTTACAACTCAGCATAGTAAACTACCCTTAAGTTTTATGCGTCATGTTTAAGCTTTTCTGCTGAGTGGTCAAGGGCAAGTTAAGGCAAGACCTGTATAACGAAACATGTAGTTTTTTACATCTCCCAAGGTCAGTCAAATCCCCTCAGATTTACTTTGGAACCGTGTACAGTGCTTTGTAGAACTGTTGTCAGGGGGCCCGGCGGGATGGCTCAGTGGTCTAAAGCGCCTGCTTGGGAAAGCTTGGGTGGCTTTAGGGACCACGGCTCGATCCCCGGCACCACATGCTGCACCAGCCCTGCCCTCAGGGCGGGCTGAGCCGGCCATAAAAATGAGTAAATAAACAAAGGTTCTGAAACAAGAAAATAAATAAATAAATAAAATTAAAAAAAAAAAAAAAGAACTGTTGTCAGTGACAGCCGTCTGGATGAGTCACAGCCATTGCTTGACCAGTTTTTGTTTTTTTTTTTTTTTTTAAGAAAAATTGCTGATCCTTTTATTTTTAACAGTTGTTACTTGACCAGTTTGCTCTCTGTGAAGGCCTAAGAGAATGTTTTCTCTTTAGGTGACTCTCCTTAGGCACACTGTTTACCTTAAGTTCCTTTCCTCTGTGGTCCCTTAATCTCCTTGAACAAAGAATTTTGGGAAGCCACTTAGTTATAGGATGTTACAGCACAGGTTCTGCTCTGTCCTGAATCTTCACTGACCTTGGAGGGCTAGGGCCAAGATACTGGCTATCCTTTCTAGCCCTTTTCCTTTTTTCTCTAATTTTTGGTCTTACAGTGTCTGAGTTTATTATCACCGTCTTTCTGAATATCAAATATCTTAGATTTAACTTGGAATTGATATTTTCCCTAAATTATTGATATTCTAATCTCTATGGAATGTGATAAAAGCAGTTACACATTTTTACACAGACACTTAGAAATATGAGCATGTACCAAATTCTTAGCCTGTCCACCCTTTGGCATTTTTCCTAGTCTCTTACTCAGCTATAGAGTTATAAACTAGAAGACTTCATATACGAATGGATGTATCTTGAACATATACTCATAAGTGAAATAAACCAGACCTACATGTGTAAATATCATATAATCTCCCTAGTGTAAGAACTCAAAAAAAAAAAAAAAGGAAAGGCATAACACAGCTGAATGGAAATCAAAGACTTAAGGGTTAAACAGCAAAGTGACTGGAAACAGAAAAGAGAGGAAACATACCAGGGGCAAAACTACACAATTACACACACAGGCCAAGGGTCCTAAGAAACCTTAAAAAGTTTTGACACTGATGATAGCAATATGTAACATTAAAACTGTGCTTGGGCCGGGCGTGGTGGCGCACGCCTGTAATCCTAGCACTCGGGAGGCTGAGGCAGGAGGATTGGTGTGAGTTCGAGAGCAGCCTGGGCTACAAAAGTGAGCTCAGGACCAGCCTCAACTGCATAGCGAGACCCTGTCTCAAAAAGACAAAAAAAAAAAAAAAAAAAAAAAAAAAAAAAAAAAAAAAACCTGTGCTTGGAAGGCCTGTCATTCTGGCCTTTTAGATGTGTGCTGCTTCCTAGTGTAACTTCAGTTAGTTTTTTTTTAGAATTTAAAAAAATTTTATTTTATTTTTTCTTGTTTCAGAACTTTTGTTTATTTATTTATTTATTTTTATGGCTGGCTCAGCCCTGCCCTCAGGGCAGGGCTGGCACAGCATATGGTGCCGGGGATCCAACTGCAGTCCCTGCAGCCGCCCAAGCTTTCCTAAGCAGGCGCTTTAGACCACTGAGCCATCCCACCGGGCCCTTCAGTTACTGTTATACTCTCTCTCAAGTAAATGGTGGGTTTACAAGAAAACAAAAAGGAATATTAAAGGAGAGTAAGGAGGCTGACTTCACTGTCACCCAGTTACCTCCTGTCCTGAAGTTCTAAGAAACGTGATGCAGGTAAAGCCCCTGAGCTGACCCAGCCGCCCTGCAATTCCTGGCAGTTTCAGCCAACTGTGGCGGTGAGGCCAGGTCACTTGGGCCAAATGACGATGTCCCTGGCTCTACAGGAGAAGCTCTGCTCCTGGGCTTGCAGCATCTCAGGGACTCCCGAGACGCACATCTCCTGTGGGCTAGCGTGGTTCTCCAGCGATCACACACACCTGCCATCCCAGCACTTGGAGAGGCTGAGGTAGGAGGGACTCAGGGTTGGGCCCAGTTTGAGTAACTTAGCGAGACCTTGTGTCAGAATAAAAACTAAAAAGGGCAGTGATGCTGCTTAGGACAACTCTTGAGCAGGTCACTTCTGCCTGGGAACAGCTTCAGGTGTAAAGGCTGTCTGTCAGGCCTGCGTCTGCTCCAGAGTGCAGAGAGCTTTCTCTTCACCCCGTAGCTTCTTGGACCCTGCTAGTCACACCCCAGCTTCTTGCCCCAGCTGGTCCTTCCGCAGCCCCCTGTCACTTTAAGAGCACCCTCCCCCGGCCGGATGTCCCCACAGGGCCAGCCCATTAAAGTCACCAGCCCCCTTTCTAGCCGGAAATGGGAGAGTACGGAAGTGCTGATATCCTACAGTGGGCAGGTACTGGTACAGTCGCGAGAGTGACACAGGCAGGACAGCCAGGACCCTAAGCAGAGCAAAGCCACAGGCGTCCAGGAAGCCGTTGTGTGCCAAGCCCAAGGCTCCGAGGAGCTGGGGCAGGTGCAATCCTTTCCTTGGTGTGGGCACCAGCACCACACCGCAGGATTTGAATCCAGGCCAGTGCAGCTCCCACGCCGGGGTGCCCTCTGCGTCTGGGCCCTGGCATCGCTCAGCCTCCAGCGTGAGGTCCTGGGCACCGCCCTGCAGGTGCTTCCGGCCATGCTGCCCTGGCTCCTGCCGCTCCTGCCGGCCTTCCTACTGCTGGTCCTGCTGCTGCCCTCCGTGGTACCACACGCATTCCCGGGAGCCAGCCTGGCCTGGCTCAGCAGCCTGCAGCGGCGCGTGGCCTGGGGCACCCTGGGCTGTGTGGCCACCTGGCAGTGGCACAGACTGGAACACAGCACCCGCCACGCTTCCCGCAGCCAGCAGCAGGCGCTGGCATGGTGTCTGCGGGGAGCCCCTGGTCCCCATGGATGCCCCAGGGGGAGCACAGGTGTGTATCGGGGTCACACGGAGCTGAGAAAGCCCCAAGAATGGTGGGATTCCAGAACCTGGCCCAGCCCTGTGGGGCCCGGCTCCTGCCCTGGGCTCATCCCCCACTCCCGCCTCCTCAGGCCTCTTTGAGGTTCCTTCTTCACGGGTCTCACAGTCTCATTTGAAACTGGGGAAACTGAGGCGCCTAAGTTGTTTCTGGTGTCTCTGGGGCCCACAGACACGAGCACCTTCCGGAGCCACCTGCCTTTGACCACGACTAGTCAGGCCCAGGAAGAAGAAAGTGGAAGGCAGGGGCCGCGCCCCACCGCAAGCCAGTACCCCCAGGAGGCCGCTCTGCAGGTAACCCCACGCGGGAGCCTGGCCCTTGGTGACCCCTCTGCACCAGCCCATGTACCAACGGTCTCTCTCCTCCCCAGGCCACCGTGCTGGGCCTGGCAGCCCTCAGAAAGGCCTACCCCGCTGTACTGGCTCCAGGGGTCACAGCCCGTGTGACCCCCACCTCCCCATGGCCACGCCCGCTACCCTGGCTGGGGCCCATCCTGGGCCTAGCAGGTCCCCCTGGCACTGAGGACCCCCAGGCCCTGCTGCTGGCTGCCCTGAGATCCCCGGGGCTCAAGGCCCTGGAAGCTGGGACGGCCACGGAGCTCCTGGATGTCTTCACGGGTCTGGAGGCCCATGGCGAAGAGCTAGCCAGGGCTATAGCTGCCGGGCACCTGGGAGCCCCTCTTCCGGGACGGGCAGCCAGCCTCCGGGCAGCCCTGGAGCAGGGGCCCCAGGGTCTGGCCCTGCGCCTCTGGCCGCAGCTGCAGGTGGTGGTGACACTGGAAGCGGGCGGCCAGGCCGAGGCAGTGGCTGCCCTCGGAGCCTTGTGGTGCGAAGGTGTAGCCTTCTTCTCTCCGGCTTTTGCAGCCACTGGAGGTCAGCAGATGCCTGGCAGGGGGTGGGGCCGGGGCCGCCAGCGCTTCCCATCTGGCCTGTGTTTCCCTCCTGCTCACACCCAGCTGTGCCCCCTGGGGGCCACCAGCTGGAAGCTGGGAGGACAGGAGAGCGGTGGTGAGGGACAGGCCCAGGCCCAGGGGAGGCGCGGCTGCTGCTGTCACCCCCCGGAAGAAGAACTGGCAGCCCCAGGTGACAGGCATGTTGCCTTGCTCCCCAGGGGCGCTGGCCCTGAGCCTGTGGCCTGATCAGCCCCAGGGCGTCTACCTCTTGGCCCCTGGAGTCCCCTTCCTCGAGCTGCTGCCAGCCAAGGAAGGAGCCCCGGAGGACGACAGCCGCACCCTCCTCCTGGCTGAGGCCCAGCGGGGCGAGGAGTATGAGCTGGTGCTCACCGACCGTGCCAGCCTAACCAGGTGCCCACCCACCCTGCCCAGCCAGCCCTGCAGGGCATGGGAGATCAGCTCACCTTCTCCAATGCTGTCCTTTCAGGTGCCGCCTGGGCGATGTGGTCCTGGTGGTTGGCGCCCATAATCAGTGTCCGATGGTCAGATTCATCTGCAGGTAGGTTCCAGGGGGCCAGGGGCTGGGCTCTGGGCCCCCCCACCCCACCCCCGGCCCTAGAACCTCCCCATCCTCCTCTCTAGGCAGGGCCAGACCCTGAGTGTGCGAGGGGAAGTCACCAGCGAGCGCCTGTTCTCCAAGGCCCTGCACCTGGCGGTGGCACAGTGGCCGGGCGTCCAGCTGCTGGACCACTGCTGCGTGGAAAGCAGCGTCCTGGGTGAGCGCCTGGGCCCTGCCTCCTGTGTGTGGATTGGCTGCCTGTGACCCTCACCCCAAGCCAGGACGCCTCAGTCCCCTCCATGGGCCCTCACCAGAGTCCACCGCCCTTCCTGCCAGGCTCTACCAACTCTGCTCCTGCCTTATCTGGCTGGCTGAGGCCCTAGACTCCCCTCCATGTGATAAGCGCCCCCTGTGCCCCTTCCCCATGAACTTTAGAAGGGGCACTCTCCAGCTGGGCATGTTGGCACATGCCTGTCGTCCCAGCTCTCAGGAAGCTGAAGCAAGAGGATCTCAGCAAGTTCAAGGGCAGCCTGGGCTTTATAGTGAGTTCAAGGCCAGCCTGAACAGCCTAGCAGGACCCTGTCTCAAAACAACATGGGGAACAGGGGAGGATCCTCTCTCAGGAAATGGTGGGCACGGGGTCTCCACAGACTCCTGCAAGGGCTCTGCTCCACACTATGAGGTGTTTCTGGACCTGAGGGGGCTGAGGAACCTGTCCGAGGAAAATCGAGACAAAGTAAGAAGCTGGAGGGGTCTGACTGCTGCCTGGGGCCTGGAACAAGAGCGGGTCAAGTCCCCCTCTGGGGCCCTGGGAAGGAGGGCGGGGGGACCCCACAGTGCAGGCTGGCACCGGCCCTGCACATGTACACAACCCTGAACATAGCCTGCATGGGCCTCTCTGTGGCCTCTGTCCCCAGCTGGACCGCTGCCTGCAAGACACCTCTCCGAGCTACAAGTCCCTGCGCATCCGGGGCAGCGTGGGCCCCACCCAGGTGCACCTCGTGGCCCGTGGGGCCTTTGGTGCCCTCCGAGGTACCCTGGCCTCATGGCCCTCGTGCTCGGCTCCTCCCGCGATGCCCCGCATCCTGAAGCACAGGGTCCTGGCCCAGCTCCTGCAGAGCAGGGTGCTGTCCTGAACCTGCTCCTCCGAAGCCTGGGTTACCAGGTCACTCAAAACAACTGACACCAGCCCTTCGGGGCCACTCTGAGGGGCGGGCAAGAGGGTCCCCCAAGGACGCTGCTGGGCAGTCTCCACAGGACTGGTGGCTCCCTGTGTCCCTCAGCCCTGGGCCTGACCCACGTGTTGAGGAATGGGGAGATGCCCCAGGGTGGCGAGAGACCCCCTTGGAGAATAAAGACCGGGTGGCATTGTCCTGGTGTGCAGTGGCCCTGAAGCGTCCTCCGCAGCTCTCTGGAGGCCCCAGTAACCCTCCAGCTGGCATGTGGCTCAGGTCTGCTCTGGGGAACCCCTAGAGGGCCCTGCCTACCCAGTCCCCTTTCCACCAAGTGCCACAGTGTCCCCCACTAGGCTGGACTAATCCTCAAGCACATGCATGCACAAAAAGCTTTGGGGCAAATGCTCCCCAAGCCCAGGGCCTGCCCTCTGTCCTCAGTAAACTGCGGGGGGGCTGGGGCCTACAGAAGGGGCTTTCTAGTAGCTTCCAGCGCCCTTTTCTCCTGCTACCTGCACTGGACATTCAAGGTTCCACCCTGTCACTCTGTGGAAAGGGCAGAGGGGGCAGAGACGCCACTCTAGAACCAGGGACCATCTCCATGGAGAAGGCCTCAGGCAGCAACAGGGATGGAGGAGGGAGAGGCCCAGTGTAACCTTGGAGGTGGGTCCCAGGCTGCCCTAATTAGCCTCTGCTTCCTCCCCATTGTCCCCTGCCCACGCCCAGCCACGGCCTCCTTTGTGCACTTACATTCCTGGGCACAAGGTGACCTCATTAGCACCCAGAGACCATCCAGTCTCCAGGGAGCGACAGGCAGATGAGGGTGGGCCCCCAGGCGCTGCCATCTAGCCCAGGCCACCATTCCTGGGCCCTGACTTGGAGACGGCCCTGCTGGATGGTGCTAATCTTAGCCTGCCTTTGTCTCGCCCCGGGGCGTCTGTGGTTGCTCCCCGCTTCCCCATACCTTGATGCACTATAAACCCCAGACCCTAGTGCCTCACAGCCACAGCTGCGAGGTTCCTGAGCACCCACAGCCCTGCTCTGCAGACACCCTGGCAGCCCAGGCACCATGAGCCTGCCCCCTGCAAAGGTAAGACCCAGAGACACTGGTGGGGCCGCAGGACAGGCCCCTGCTGACTCCCTGTGGCTCACAGCAGCTACACCGCCTCTCTTATGAGTAGTTCCTAGTCACCACCTGTCCCCAAGGCCCTGTCAGCAGCCCTGCCCAGGAACTGCTCAGTGCGGTTCACGGGAGTGCAAGCCTTGTGCCGACGGGCCCATGCGCAGCAGACACAGACCATAGCCTGGGGCCCCTTGGTGTTTGCCTGCAGGAGGGACAGTGGGGGGACGTAAGGACACTAAGTAAGGGCTAGCTCTAAGTTTCCAAGTGGTGGCAGCCACGACATCTGTGTCAAGTGGGGGTAGCCTTGCACTGGGCCAGAACCTTTAAGGAACCAAAGAGAGAGGAGTCCCAGCAGTCTCTGAGGCCTTCCTGTAGGAGGCGCTCTGCACGTCTCCCAGGGTCCCAGCGAGGACGTAAGGTGGAGGATAGTGGAGCGACCTTGAGCAACAGACAGGGTGCGGTGCCGCCCATCAGTTGGGACCTCTTCCAGGCTCACAGGCCCCTGTCACCCCCTTGCCAGGTCTCCTGGGCCACTGTGACGCTGCTGCTTCTGCTGCTCCTGCCGCCCGCGCTGCTGTCCCCTGGGGCGGCTGCACAGGCCCTGCCCGACTGCTGTCGCCAAAAGACCTGCTCCTGCCGGCTCTATGAGCTGTTGCATGGCGCGGGCAACCACGCCGCCGGTATCCTCACACTGGGCAAGCGGCGGCCGGGAGCCGAGGGGCTGCAGGGCCGGCTGCAGCGCCTCCTGCTGGCGGGCGGCAACCACGCAGCTGGTATCCTCACCATGGGCCGCCGCGCAGGCGGGCAGCTGGGGCTCTGAGCCTTTAGTGGCCCGGTGGGCTTTGGGTCCAGGTCCGCAACCACCCTACCCACTCTGCCCACCAATGTCAGTGACTAACACAAGGAAATAAACGCGAGGCTCTGTGCGTGCGGTTGGTCTCTGCCTCGTGGGTTGGGCTGGCGTGAGTCTCGCATACCCCAAGCACGTGGGCCAGCAAGCAGCACTAGGACGAGCCTCCTGCCCCATGTGGGATCTGTGAATAACTCTGCAACCCGGGAGGGTGAGGCAGGCTGTACAAGGAAAGACGAGGCCTTGAGCCCCAGCAGGGAACCTCCCTCGACCCTCAGCGAGGGGCAGCCGTGGGAGATGGGTTCGTGGAGCAGGCTGCGCCCACACTCGGCACAGACACAGAAAGCTGCTCGTTTTCTCAGTGCTGGCGATCAAACCTTGGTGTCTCCAGCCGTTTTTATCTTAGGTTGGGGCAGGATCGCCCTAAATGTATACAGGACTCCGAGTTTAAGATCTTCTAGTCTCTGCTGGGATAACAGCTTCGGGCCAACAAAACGGACTAGGGGAAACTCCAGGATGGGGGAAGAGAGGGATCTGCTGCTCTAGACAAAGAGGCCCGTTCCCCCCAAATTCCTACATGGGACTCACAACGCCAGCACTGAATATGGAACATGTGGTCGAATTTGGAAATAGGGTCCTGGCAGATGACCACCGAGATGAGAAATTCCAGTAGGGGACCTCTCACCCTCGACAAGTCAGGCTCTATGAGAGGGGTTTGGCACAGAACCTAGGCCCACTGGATCCTAAAGTAGACTGGGGGGGGTGCAGCTACAAGCCTGCCAATGCCAGGGCATCCCTGCGACCTGGGCCTGTGTCCAGCAGCCTTGGGGACACGACACGGCAGCTTTCTGCTGATGGTGGGCCCAGGAAACAGCGCCCCGCAGAGGGCTAGCTCTGCCTGGGGATATGCTGGGTGACAGGTCCTCCTGTGCCTCTCCACCTCCGGGGCCCACTCGCTGGGACAGCGTCCGCGCTCATTCATCTCTGGCTCTGATCATGGTCAGGTTCTGTCCCGGTTGGGCCCAGATCTGGGGTCAGGAGCCTGGGATCTCCGCATTCATTCCTCACACTGTCAGAAGCAGAACGCGCCAGGGTGCTGCGAGAACACGGGTCAACAAGCTCTAGCTGAGCTCTGCAAGTGCATGCCCCATCCTAAGAACCCTTGCTATCTCCCCGGGGGCACAGGATGCCGGCCTGCTACGAGACACCCCGACTCCGGTAGGCGGCACTGTGAACTAAACGCCAGTCCGGCGGGGAAGCCCGGGAACCACGCTCAGAGGCGTGGCCATGAAAGAGGGCGTGTTCACACGATAAGCCCCGCCCCTGCAGCTAGCGGGCGGGGCTGCAATCTCCGGGGCAGGTGGGAATGAAGGCGGGGCTGTCCCAGAAGTGGGTGTGTTCCGTCAGGGCCCCGCCTCCAAAGACAGGGACGCGTCTCCAGGCGCTCCCGAAACCAGCTTGGGGGTGTGGGCGTCCCCGGAGGAGGCGTGTTCTGCCGTCGGGCCCCGCCCCACCTGCGGACTGCTAGCGGGGATGCCGTGTAGCGGGCGGCCCCTCCCGCGCGGGCCACGTGGCGGCGCGGGCCGCCAGGGGAAGAGCCCGACCCGCGGGGAGCGGGCGCTGCGGAGCCGGGAGCTCAGAGCCCGGGGGGCGGCGCGGCGAGCGGAGGCAGCGCGGAGAGCGCATGGGGCTCCCCCTCCGGCCCGGCCGCGCGGCTCAGTGTGGAGCCTCGCCCCGGGGCCATGCCGGTCATGAAGGGCTTGCTGGCCCCTCAGAACACCTTCCTGGACACCATCGCTGCCCGCTTTGACGGCACGCGTGAGTTGGGCGGGCCAGCCGGGCCGCGCAAGGGCGGGTCGAGGGCTAGGGGCCCTGCGGCCGTTGCGGACCTGAACCCCCAGTCTAGTGGACCGAGCTCGGCGAGAGTAGGACGGCAGGGGGTGTGACCCGCTTAGGGTTTGGAGGCCGGGGGCGGGACGAAGTGGGAAGCGTTCTGGGGACCCCCTCCAAGAGTCCTGCGTTCGGGAAAAAGAAACAGATCGGATCGTGGCAGGTTCCAACTTGGATTAGGGCCACGCACCCCCAAATAGTGGCGCGCCTGTGACCCAGGCAGGGAGCAAATGGGGCGTCCTGGCGATAGGGGCACCCCGGTCGCCCTCCGGAGCGCAGGTCTAGGATCAGCACCTTGGACAGCCGCCCCGTTCCTCCCTGCTCCTCCCGCCATCCCCTCTCCCTGCCAGCCCAGCGCTCCCCTGCCCCCTCGGCAACCCTCACGGGGCTCAGGAGGGGGAGCGGCACCCGAGGGCGGAAACGAGCCGCCAGTGCCCTCTCTGTTTCCATAGCGCCCATCTCCGAGGCAACAGGCCCTGGGATGGTAGGAGGAGCTGGCACCCAGGGCCCAGGGCCTCCTAGGCACCCCGTGGCCCCACCAGCCACCCTACAGCCCTGTCTGCTTCCCTAAACCCCAGCGCAGGTCTGTCTTGGGCCCCATCTCTCATCTGAGACTGTCCCTGAATAACCCACAACCTCCCTCCACTTGGGCCCAGGAGGCCAGCCCAGTTCGGCGGCTGGCTGGGGTTGCTGGTGCTCACCCTCTCTACTCGACCCAACTTGATGTCCAGCCCTGGGCCCCGATCCCTGGGAACAGCTGGAGGGATGTTAAAAGGGGGGCCTTTCCTGGAGGACAGGTTTGAGGAGCCTGCTCAGCCGTCTTACCCCCACGCTAAGGACATTTGTGTTTGGAAAATAAAAAGAGTATGAAGCCATCAGAATCTTTGCCCTGGTTCCTGTCACAGGATAATGGCCATTCACGTGGCCCCAAAGCTGAGAGAAGGGGGGTCTTTCTACCTGTTTGGAGCAGCTCTAAGGACTTGTTCTCCTCAGTGCATGGCGTAGCCCTCACAAGCATGCAGGGGCTTTGTGCCCACTTTGCCAGTAAGGAAACTGAGACTTGCCCAGACGTCCCAGCCCATAACTGATCGGCCCATTCCAGGGCTCTTCCTCACTGTGTTGCGTGCCTGGAGCTTAAAGGCAGAGGGTGGCCCGTGCGGGCTCTTAGGGCTCCCTCTCCAGCACCTCAGCAGCCTAGCCTTAGCTGTAGGCCATCCTTGGGTCCTTGTTCCTTTGCTCTGTCCTTATTGAATGTGTCATTAGGGTAAGCTGTTGGCTCTGTGACACAACTTGGGGGGGGGGCCTGAGCCCCAGGAGCATGCTCCTCTCCTAGACCAGCTCTGACTGTGACCCCTGCCCCCACAGACAGCAACTTCCTGCTGGCCAACGCACAGGGCCCTCGGGGATTCCCTGTCGTGTACTGCTCCGACGGCTTCTGCGAGCTAACAGGTTACGGCCGCACCGAGGTCATGCAGAAAACCTGTAGCTGCCGCTTCCTCTGTGGCCCAGAGACCAGTGAGCCAGTACTGCGGCGGCTGCACAAGGCCCTGGAGGGCCACCGGGAGCACCGGACGGAGATCTGCTTCTACCGCAAGGACGGTGAGCGGCAAGTCCACCGCTGGCTCTGGGCCTGGAGGAGAGCCGGGCGTGTGGCTCACCCGCGCCATCCTCCCCTGCTGCAGGCTCAGCCTTTTGGTGCCTCCTGGACATGCTGCCGATCAAGAATGAGATGGGTGAGGTCGTGCTGTTCCTCTTCTCCTTCAAGGACATCACTCAGAGTGGAGGCCCTGGGCTTGGCCCCCCGGGTGTCCATGGGGACAGTAGCCATGGTAACTGCAAGTTGTGGGAGGCAGGAAGGGCTGGGAGTCCTTGACCAGCGTCACCGGAGACCCACCTGGCCCCAGGGGACCCTCATACTCTTCCTTCCTCCCACAGAAAATTCCCTAGGCAGGAGGGGTGCCAGCGCCAAGCTCCGGTCCTCCAAAAGGCAAAGCCACACTGTCCTGCACCGACTGACTGGCCACTTCGGTCGCCAGGGCCAAGGAAGCACGAAGACCAATAGTGTGAGTCCCGTCCTGTCCGCCCCGACTGCTGGGCTGCCTCCCCGGCTCTCTGGCTGTCCTGTCTCCATCATGGGCTTGTGCCTCTGCCACCCCCTTCTGGGTGCCACTCTACTCCCTGATGCACGCCACACATGGCCTCTGCTGCCGTCTCCTTTGCTTCCTTAGCTGACCAGCTGCTCCCTTGTGACACCACACCCCTGGGGCGCTAGCAGCACCCATGGTGCCTACCCTTGACTGAAAGAGAGGTCACATCCTGGGGTGGGAATTCAAATCCCAAGTGGCCCTGGAGAGAAAGCCCACTCTTGGGCCTGGCATTACATCCTGTGTGTCACCATGGAGGAGCCTGACCAAGCCAGAGAAGACCCTCTGTGGGATCCATTAGGGCCACAGAGGGGCTGCAGCAGTAGCTCCCTGTTCCCTAATATACCCCACCCCTCTCTTGGCCCCCAAAGTCCAGGAGAGCCTGAGGGAGAAGCCAGTGACCCCTCTAGGTAGGGAATCAGCCTGCTTTGTTGGACTCTCCCTGCCCGTGTGGGGCTTAGTCATGAGGCCTCCATGAGTTCGGCTGATCAGAGAGGGCTGGGCAGAGGGGAGAAGTGCCCAGCACCGGTTTCTGGTCTCCCAAGCTGCTCGGGCAGTGCCCACCTCTCACCTCTCCCCACTACCCCTTGCTCTCTCTTTCCCCCAAATGTCCCCAACCGCCACTCCTTTCCCTCTAGAACGTGTTTGAACCAAAGCCATCAGTGCCCGAGTACAAGGTGGCCTCCGTGGGGGGGTCCCGCTGCCTCCTCCTCCACTACAGCGTCCCCAAGGCTGTCTGGGATGGCCTCATCCTCCTCGCCACCCTCTACGTTGCGGTCACTGTCCCTTACAATGTCTGCTTTTCCGGTGACGATGACACCCCCACCGCGTCCCGGCACACGCTCGTCAGCGACATTGCGGTGGAGATGCTTTTCATCTTAGGTCAGAGTCTCCACCTCAGAAAGCATGGACTGCCCGGCGGGTGGGCCTTGGGGACCCCTGGGCCACACCTGCCTCCTCCTCCCTCCCCGACTGGGCTGCCTGCAGCCCCAGCCCCTCGGCCCATGTCCTCTTTGGGGACCACCCTGGCTCACTGAGGTGCCAGCCATGCACCCTAAGAATGGCCTCTCGCACCCCAGACATCATCCTGAACTTCCGCACCACCTACGTGTCGCAGTCCGGCCAGGTGGTCTCGGCCCCACGCTCCATTGGCCTGCACTACCTGGCCACCTGGTTCTTCGTGGATCTCATCGCCGCGCTGCCTTTCGACCTGCTCTACGTCTTCAATGTCACCGTGGTGAGTGACCTTGTCCACAGGTCTCCGTGTCTCCCTGCACTGGCCCCGGCTGAGTGGGCGCTGCTCGACCAGCTCCTTGAGTCTGAGGGAAACCCAGCCGAACGAAAGCTAACTGGCGCCCAGGGCGGCCCTGGGTGGCTGCCAGCCAAGCGCCGCGTTTCACATTTCTATTTAGCAAACAAATGATGAGCACTTAGCCGTCCGTGGGGCCTCTGTGGGCACAGTCGCTGTGAGAGGGGCGTGCCAGGACTCTCCAAGCCCCTCCGCAGGCGAACGACCCTAGGGCAGAGAGGCTCACGGAGGGTCAGCCAGGCCCAAGATGCGTGGCAAGAGCTCAAGTCAGCCCTGGAGGCGACTGGCAAAAGCAACAGGGCAGAACCTGGGCAGGCGAAAACAGCCCGGTGTGCAGGGGTTCCAGCAGCAGCCTGGGTGGGAGGCGCAGGGCCGGGGCTGCAGCTGCAGGGTAAATAGGCTTTGGCAGGCAGGGGTGAGAGGGGCCGCGGGCAGCCCAGGGACTCAGGGGTGGAAGACAGGCTGCGTGCGGATTTGCAGGGAGAAGAGCAGAACCTGGCCCTCACCCAGGCCCCACGGCACCGCCCCCTTGGCCTCACCTGTGTCCCCAGGCCCCCTTGGCTGCTGGGAGAGGAGGGGAGCAGTTTCCCTGGTGCCTCCCCCTGCACTGGGCTATAGCAGGAAACCACCTACACGCAGCCTGATTTAACTAGCCGCCAACGGCTGTGGGCCTCCTCTCCTGGCTGTGCACACATGTGTGCACGCTCCTGCACACGTGTGCATGTACGGAGCTGCCCAGCAGCCTCCCAGATGCCCACCATCCCCAGGGACCCCCATGCAGCACCCACTGGGCTGACACCATCCCAGCCCTCCTCACAGGCAGCACCTGCGTTGCTGGCCCTGGGGGCGCACTGCGGTCCCCTCCGTCCTTCCCCACTGTCTTCAGGAGAGACTCGCGGGTCCTCTGCTTCCGAGTCAGCACAGAGACTCTGAGAGGCTGAGCAGTGTGCCAGGGATCGCACGGCCAGCAAGGGCTAGCAGACTGCAGTCAGGTCCCCGACTCCTGGTCCAGCTGCCACCTGCCTCCCGGGTAGTCAGAGACAGGCAGTAAGGTGAGGCACTGCTGCTGCTGACTCCGAGGAGCTGGGCCAGACCTTCCAGCCCAAGAGGAGCGACAGGAGTATTACCGAGGTGTGGGACATGGGGGCGGGGCTCTGGGGATGCTCTGCAGGGCTTTGGGCTTGAAGCCAGCCAGGTGACCTGGGGACCCAGGCAGGCACGGATCACAAAGGGAAGCAAGGCCACCTCATTGCAGGTCCTTCCAGGACTCGGGCAGCTGAGGCAGGGGGACAGCTGAGGCCAGGGCCAGCCTGGGCTCCATAGAGAGGCCCTAGCCCAAACAATGACAGCAAGCCATCATCATCACAAGGAAAGTAGCAGTACTGGGACTGGGACCGTGAATCGGCATTGAAACCCTTGCCTGCGTGCTTGACAGCTTCGGTCCTGTTAGCCAGCGTTGCCCGCCTCTGAAAGACGCCGGGTCAAGAACGCGCCACGTTCCAGGCCTCGCTGTGCCTTAGCAAGCTTGTTTCCAACACTAAGAAGGGGTGGGGGTGTAGCTCAGTGACAGAGCTCTTCTGGGCTGTCTCCTCAGAATAGCACCCCACAGTGTTCACCCGTGATCCACAGGCGAGTTATAGCTCCTACCCAAAGCCTCCCTGGTGCCCCTGCCGAGCCCAGCCCCTGCAGCCCTAGCCCAACCTCCCACCAAGGTGACCCATACGGGAAGGGTCCCCACCATACTTCTCCGGGCTCTTGGCCTCACCCTCCCCTTTGTCTGCCTGCCCCTCCTGCTCTGGCTCCTGAAGGCTCATGAGGTGGGGCACCCCGAAGCGCACTGTGGCTGTGATAGTCCCCCTGGCCTGTCCTGAGACGCCCACTGGGGCAGAGCTGGACCCAGGCATTGTTGGTTTTTGATTTTTTTTCTTAAATTTTTTATTTTATTTATTTATTTATTTTTTTCTTGTTTCAGAACCCTAGTTTGTTTAGTCACTCATTTTTATGGCTGGCTCAGCCCACCCCAAGGGCAGGGCTGGCGCAGCATGTGGTGCCGGGGATCGAACCTCGGTCCCTGAAGCCGCCCAAGCTTTCCCAAGCAGGCGCTCTAGACCACTGAGCCATCCCGCAGGCCCCTTGTTTTTCTTTCTTTCTTTTTTTTTTTTTTTTTTTTCCCCTTTTTTC
>PVJA010039058.1:0-19380 GCA_004027025.1 Myocastor coypus | reverse complement strand
GTTTCTTTTTTAAGAATTCTTGCCACAAAAAAAAAAAAAAAAAAAAAAGCGAAAAAAAGCCGGGTATGGTGGTGCACACCTGTAATCCCAGCACTTGGGAGGCTGAGGCAGGAGGATCAGTTATGAGTTCGAGACCAGCCTGGGCTACAAAAGTGAGCTCAAGGCCAGCCTGAACTGCATAGTGAGACCCTGTCTCAAAAAGACAAAAAAAAAAAAAAAAAAAGAATTCTTGCCAGGCGTGGTGCCACATATCTCTAGTCCCAGCACTCAGGAGGCTGAGGCAGAAGGATCATTTCGAGTTCAAGACTATCCTGTGCTACAAAGTGACCTCAAGGTCAGCCTGAACTGCATGGAGAGACCCTGTCTCAAAAAGACAAAAATATATATATATTCTTTATGTGCCCCCTCACTTCTTCCTTTTTTTTCTTACAGTATTTTAATACACATTCCATAAAGACTCCATACACTGTTCCTTTTGGACAACCATCTTAGAATTAGCTGAGGTTTTTCTGTGTGAACCATTTGTAAGAAGTTTATATACAAGGATTGGATATACATTCCAAATGACAAATTTCCTCATGATACAGGATTGTGTGTGGGACTTAGAATATTTACTTCTCACCAAAGAGAATCAAAATGGTTCAGAGACTTTCCCAGTACAACCACGCATTACCATTACTGTCGGAAAAACAAAGGGACCTTGGTTTTGTGCTCTACAGACTCCTCCTCACCTGGGGCACAGCACACTGCTGATTCCACCCAAGCCCCACACGCCCCCACAGAAGTTTCTCGGTACTTCCTCCAATACCAGGCACACGGTCCAGAGCTTCTTGTAGCCTGCCTGTGCTATGGCCACCAGTTGAGACACCTTCAAAGATGTAGCTCTCATTTCTTTGTTTTCTATCCTCTTTGTTGCTAAGTTAGCTTCAGAGACAAGGGAAGAATATCAGGAACACTCTGCTATATCCCATCAGGAAATCCTCCACAGAAGCAAGTCTTTACTATGAGCAGGTTCACTGTAGCCTTCTGGCTTCTGGAGCACTGTAACTGTATCTTTTCCCTTAGAAATACTGTATACTAAATATTAGGCCAGGGAGATAGCTCAGTAGAGTAAGTACCTGCCTGGCAAGTACAGAGTCCTGAGTTCAAGCCCTGGTACCACAAGAAAAAAATAAAAATAAAGAAGGAAAGAAGAAAAACGAAGGAAGAAGAACAAGAAGCAGCAGAAGCAGCAGCAGCAACTGGGAACAGTTTAAAAAAAAAAGTCCTTCTAAGTACTATATGCTAATTATTAGCAAGCTAAGCCTAAAAACACTAAGTGCCTTACTTAAGATCAGAGTTGGTAAGAACCCAGGTCTCTTTTTCTGGTCCAGAGCTTTTATCACACTACACATCCATGCATACACAGACCTCAGAACTCAATTCACTTTCCTTGTGTACCAATTACCAGAAGCTGATCTCTGAGAATTATATTTAGAAAAGACTAAGAAATAGAACTAATAATGTCAGAGATGAGAAAGAACAAGGACCAACAAAACAAGCTTAGTTATTACCTGGCTTAGTGTCTGTCACTCCTTCCATGAGAACCAATCCTACTGGTCGCTGACAAGCGATGCTGCAGAAGCGGAAACGTAGCAAGAAGTTTCGGCCATACTTACGTCTCTCTGTAAACCAAGAAAAGCCAGTGTGAAAAAGAGAAAAAACCCACAAGCTGACATCTTCTGTCTGGCTGTGTATATAGAAGATTTCTCCAAAAGCTATCATTTAAAATTGGTCATTTCACTGGGTGGCCTATATGGAGAGGACAATGAGAAAAACAGGAATTTACTAAGAATTAAAGAGATTACACTTTCTCTCATCTTCGAGCAGCCAGTTTTTCTCTCAAAAGGGGCATGAAGACACAGACAGCGTACTGTGTCTTACCTGATCTCTTTGTGAGGTAGGAGCTGACATACTGACAACAGTCATTGATGCCCAGGGAGCTGGGCCACAGGGGGGCCTGCAACTTCCGCTGGTAAAGCTGATGAGAGAAGTCTTCCTGTCCAGATACCTACAAGGAAAAGACAGGGTGGGAATATGGAAAATGAGACAGAAAACCATGCCCATGTTTTGGGATATATAGAAAAATATAAACACATATAATCACACACTATATACACAGCATAAGCAAGCCACGTTAAGTCTCAAGGGAAGGTTAAAAATAAGGAGCTATTTAAAAACATTTGTTTTTCACTAGACACAACAGAAATGTCCATGAGAGGAAGGATGAGTGAAAGAGGCAGATGTGAGTCAAAGAACACAAGGTGTGAGAGTATGTGGTTCTAGGTTTCACCTCAGAAAAAAATGCACCATTCTCCACCAAGAATACCAACTCTTGAGCTTCAACTTGCAACAGGAAGAAGTTTACCCTGACCTCTCAATCTTCAGGACCAAGATCTAATATCTGCAGCCTATTATTAAGAAACCACAGGATTAAAGCAAATGAGAAATATACCAAAGCACTTTACCATATCTATGTCACCATCCTTGAGTCAGAACCATGAGCTGCCTGGAAATGGACAGAATGTAGTGGGGGAAACATCTGACATCAGCCATCTGCATTTCTCTAATGTGGCAGCAAGATTCCCTTTATTTCATTTAACAACAACAAATATTTGAATCCCAGCTTATGTGTATGATGCTCTATCAGTGATGAGCACAGAGTAGTGACACTTCCCCTGTCCTTCGAGGTCATATACTTTCAATATGTCCTGTGAAATCAAACAGACCTAGAATTGAACAACTATTTAATAGCTGTGTACAGTTTGGTTTGAATGATCACTACTAATTACTATTTCATTTGAACCAGGTACTAAAACACATTTTACATGTGTTTATTTAATGTATCAAGATAAAACTTTCCTACTACTTTCCCAATGTACAGATGAAGTACATACGGTGTAAGTTAATAGTGGTGGCATACACCTGCAATCCCAGCACTCTGGCAGGCTGAAGCAAGAGGATCACCAATTTGAGCATAGCCTCAGCAATTTAGCAACTTAGCAAGACTCTGTGTCAAAATAAAAAATAAAAAGGGTTAAAGATGTATTCAAGGAGAAGGCCCTAACTTCAATCCCTGGTACCAGGGAAAAAAACAAAGAACTTAGCCAGGCATAGTGGCATATACTTGTAATCTGAGTACTCTGGAAGGGGGAAGCAAGAGGATTATAAATTTAGCCCAGCCTGAGTGACCTAGCAAGACACCATTTCAAAATAAGAACAGTAAAAAGGGCTAAGGAATTATCCTCATATACATCCCCAGGTCCAATTTCTAGTACTGCCAAAAAAAAAAAAAAAAAAAAAAAGTGGGGGGCCTTCAGATGTAGCTCAGCATAAAGGCCCTAGGTTCATGGAACCATACACATACACACACACACATACACACATACTCGTGGCAGGAGGACAGGAGGAAGCAAGCTAAGTTGTCCAAAATGACAGAAAGGGGATTTAAACTCAGGACTTTCTGGCTTCAAAGCAAACTGTTTCATCCCTATGCCTGAAGTGTCTGCTACGTGATAGGCTCTTGATATATTCATTTTCCTGTTTCCTCAGCAGCTTGATCGTAGCTCCTTTACAGCAAGATAAAGTCCTATACTAGGCAATCAGGACATTCCTGGTAATTGAGGAAACTCACAGAAGCTCAATAATTCAATTATTTTCTGTCCTTTCCCCACTGCGCTCTGCCAAAAGTTAAGCTAGACCTGTAAGGATGCAACACAGGAAAAAAGATTAAGTGACAGTCAAATCAGCACAAGCTGATCAAATTATGGACTATCTATGCTATCAATATTCAGCAGTTAAAAGGAACTAAGGGCTGGGGAGATAGCTCGGCAGCATAAGCACCTGCCTGGGAAGCACACCATCCTGAGCTCTACCTCCAGAATAAAAAAATTAAAAAAGGAATTCAGTCCATATGCAAATTGTTGAAGGTAAAAAATCATGCTACAAAGCACTATATTGTGTTTATAAAATATATACGATAGTTACATATCAGCTGTAAGGTCAAACCACCTGGCTATAGTTTCTAGCTTCACCACTAACTGCTGGGATAAATTACAGCAAATTATTTGATTCCTCTGTGCCTTAGTTTCTTCATTTATAAAATGGAAGCAATGACATAATATGAAAATTAGTGAATTAGTACTCGTGAAGTGCTTACAGTAGCACCTGGCACACAGCAAGTAATTAGTAAGAAAAAACTAACTGGGGCTGGCGGGATGGCTCAGTGGTCTAAAGCGCCTGCTTGGGAAAGCTTGGGTGGCTTCAGGGACCACGGTTCGATCCCCGGCACCACATGCTGCGCCAGCCCTGCCCTCAGAGAGGGCCGAGCCAGCCATAAAAATGAGTGAATAAACAAAGGTTCTGAAACAAGAAAAAAATAAATAAAATTAAAAAAAAAAAAGCTGTAACTTAGTACCACAGGGACACAGATAGCACTGTAACTGCAGAGAAAATCTGCAAGAATGCCACCAGGCTTAGAATAGTCACTACAGTAAGTCCCCAGATATGAATATTTGAGTTGCAAACGTTCTCAGGTGTACAAGATCCAAAGATGCACTGCATAAGATCATTTCATCAGATTACAAACATTCTCCCAAAATGGAACTCCCTAAGTAGGGGACTTACCGTAACTTAACTCTAAAAGAAGAAGATAGGAAATTTAGGTAATAAAAAGGAAATTTTTCAGGCACAAGGGCCAGGGGTTCACTGGGCAACTGAGACTGGGCATGGCAGCAAATGCCTATAATCTTAGCTCTTGGGAGGCTATAAACAGGCAGATCACTACAAGTCCGATCTAGTAGTGAGACCCTGATCACCCTGTAGACCATTCCCTAAAAAAATACAAAAATAAATAAATAAATGGCATTTTTGCCTTATGTCATGTTTGAGTTCTTGCAAAAATCTGTGTATTGGGCCGGTGAGATGGCTCAGCGGTCTAAAGTGCCTGCCTAGGAAAGTTTAGGCAACCACAAGGACCGAGGCTCGATCCCTGGCACCACATGCTGCACCAGCCCCACCCCAAGGCAGGCTAAGCCAGCCATAACACAAATAAATAAATGAGGTTTTAAAAAATTAAATTAAATTTTTTTAAGAATCTGTGTATGATATGTAAATTAAATACACATTAACAATAAAAACTGGAAGGTTTTTAATATGTCAGTGGTAGTCCCGAATTCTTACCTTCTGGGCTTCAGCACAAGCTATGCAACATAAGAAAATCCAGGAGGGAACCACAACAGGTGTAACCAAGTCCTTGTCACAGAAGCAGCACCCACCAGAGGCCAACACCCAACTCTCTCCCTACACTGTGTCTGTCTCTACCTCACTATGCCCCCCACCAACCTCACCTTCCAGGCAGGCATCCCATTGTAGTAGAGCTCTCCATCTCTGATGAAGTTGTAGAGAGGCGAATTTGGGACAGAATTCAAGTCCCCACATAAGATGATGGGACAGTGGCTGCCATCTGACAACCGGGCCACTTTGTCCACTTCAGCCAGGAGAACGGCCATCTGGGCCAGCTTGACATCACCCCGCCGTGGGTTGTACAAGACATGAGTATTTGCCACGCACAGGGGGGCTACTGAGACTTGTCCCAGGCCTTCTGGGACTAGTGGCTGTAGCAACAACACTAAGCCTACATTGTCCCGATTGAGGAGCTCCAAGCCAGGCCGGAAGAACTCCACAGGGCTGACACAGAGCAGACGGAATCTGGTGGGCTTGTAGCAGACAGCACAGCCATCCATCTTACACCCAGTCCTCCTCTTGTAAAAACACGTAAAGCCTATAAGGAAAACCCCACCAAGGAAATAGGTGAATCTGTGAAGTCTGAAGCCCTTCTAACCAGTGCCCAAGGGGTGTGTTTAAAGGCACTCTCCTGCTGCTCAGTAAGGGGTGCCCTTTTCACTACTTCCCAGGCCCTGCAAATTCCTACATGACTGAAAGGCCGGAAGGGGAAGGAGAGGGAAGGGTATGAAGTAGAAAGAGCAAAGAGTCCTGAGTCAGATAAGCTGGAACCCTGGCTTTGTAGTTTTATGGTTTTGAGCAAGTCACACAACTTCTCTTCTTGAACCCCATTCTCCTCATCTTTAAAATGGGAATAACAACATTCAGCCTCACATGTTACTTCAAAAATTAAATGGTTAATAGGATTACTTTAAAAACTGCAGAACACTTTCTCACACATGAAAAAAACTAGCTCATTGGTCAGACAGACGGGGGGTTTACTAAGATACAGGAAAGGAGTGCTTAGGAGAAAATAGGGAGGGCTGGCTGGAAGCAGAAAGGCTGGCAAATGCACCAAGAAGGTGCAGTACCCATCATTCGCAGAGCTGGCTCCAGCTGTTCCCAGTAATGGTCTTCCTGGACTTCCTGGAGACACAGGATCTGGGAAATAGGCAAGGAAATCAATCACTCCAGAGTGTTGGAATATGATTCCCACTCCCCGGGAATAGGCACCCAGGGTAGATCAGAAGCTGTGAAGATCTCAGGAAGGGTCACACTGCAACTTCCTGCACAGCTAACTATTCAAGACAGCCACCTCCACCAAGACTTAAGCTGAGGAGGCCAGACAACTACACTAGATTTTTTTTTTTTTTTTTTTTTTTTTTTGTGGGGCCAGGGTTCGAACTCACGACCTTGCATTTGCCCAGCAGGCACTTGTGCCTCGGAGCTATCTCCCCAGCCCCAACTACACTAGATTTTCATGCTCCTTTAATTCATTGAGTTTCCCTCCCTGAATAAAGATGCTACAAACTGCACATCTCAATGTCTGCCAAAACACCTCACTGACTCTAAGCTGATAAGCTCCAGCTTTAGGCAAGATGGCAATCAACTGAAGAATTATGGCACTGACTCATTCTCTGAAACCACCAGGAAGCAGCACAGATGCCCTTTCCCTCTTTCACTCACATCAGGGTCCCAGTGCTGGAATTCCTGCATGAGATTTGCAAAGCGATAGTTCCAATTAAGGATGTCTGGATGGCAATGCAGATACAGCTCTGCGCTCTGCTTCATCAAGTCTTGGGCCAGGATATTATAAGACATCAGAGTGAACTGGAACTGAGGGCTATCGCCTGCCTCCAGGCCCTGAGCATCTGCCTGGGTGGACAAATCCTCCCATTCTCGCCATAAGATTTCTGAAAAATAATTGCGGTAGAGATCCATACGTGACAGGTCCAGATCATCTAGAGGCCCCCCACCTCCATCCTGACTCAGTAATATTTTAAGTTTGAAGTTTATTCTTCCCATCATCTCTCTTACCCAGCCCTCTCTGGTGATTTGAATAGCATTCCATAGACTTTCTTTGGAGTAGATAGCACGTTCCACCAAGCCACAGACCACCTTGGCCAGCCTACCACTGCATCCCCAGTATCCAGTATCTACCACCTGATTCATGCTCAAAAAGCATTTAAAGGTTTCACAATCTCTTACTTTCATTACATCTATGAATCTCTGGAGTATTACTTGGATAGGCATGTTTTGTAGTAACCTAAAGAAATTTCCAGAGTAATTTCAGCCTTGTGTATATTCTGACCTCTAAACCCAGTTATAACATGCAACAGCTTAGTGGATTTCAAAACTTCTTAGGCCATTGAACTTTCTTCAATTTTAACAGACTCCCAGTACGTAAACAAATAAAACTGAAGTTACTATCCAGAAAGTAGGGAGACCCTAAAACCTTTCCATGGATAATCCATGCCATTCCCAGGAAGCCTTTAAATCATCTCTGCAGATACAACAGTGTGAAGAATCAGAATTAGGATTGAGTCTGTTCTACTACCTACCTGCGACTTCAGACACACCCCACTACTTCTCTCTGCACTGTGGCTATTTTTGTCTTTAATTCCCTGAGGCTGGATAGGGTGATCTGAAAGACCTCTAGACCTGACCCTGACACTGCAAGGTCTGCAGGAAAACAAACAGGTGGTCAACCTTCCTACCACATGATCTCTTGAAGACAGATGACTACTCTGCCCCACACAGCTAGTAGTCAAACTCACCATGGTATGGTATTTCCATCGGAGGAGGCTGCAACTGCTCCAAGCCTTCAAAGGGCCAGACAGGCATCTCTTGCTGGGGCAGTGGTTCTGTTGCTATGCTCCAGGCCACCACTGCAGAGTCCTCTTCCCACTGCTCTGTAGCCAGAGCACCCATTGGTAGGACAGAGCAGTCTTCATACTGGGAGCCTGTCTGCACAGGCACAGCTGCCCACACAGGAGCCTCAACCTCTGACACCAGTGCCTCCCCTAGCACCTGAGGGCAAGGTTCCTCTAGGGTCTCTGCTTCCCAAAGATCACTCAGCTGCCTGCTGGACCACTTGTCCTCTGAAGCAGCATCCTGTTCTCCAGGATTATCCATCAGGACTGCCAGGCTACTCTGAGCTAGGGCCTTATCTGCAAGAGGATCCTCAGTCACAGCTGACAGCACCTGGCTCAACCCTTCTTCTCGCCACTGCTGCAGCAGGCCCTCACACTCCTCCTGGTCAGGGCCCCGCGGGGCCATGGCAAAGTTGCCCTCTACCTGGGAGGTCGAGCTCTTCGCCAGAAGGGCATTTTTTCGACATGTGAAGAAAGCATCTAAGAGGAAGGCAAAAATATCAGGTTATAACAAAACAGTGTCATGCTATCTACACTCCTCTTCCAGCTAACTGTAAGCCTTATATGAGCAAGAATTATATTTACCTCTGGTTCTAAAAATCACATTGCATTAGTATTACCACTCGACCATGAAACAGAATTGTAAGTCACAGTCTAGCACTGAAAGTAAAACTATCTGAATTTAGACAATGCTCCTTATCAGACAGAATTACTCTTTATTTTTTTAGACAGTCACTCTATGTAGCTCAGGCTGACCTTGAACTCATAATGGAGCCCAGGCTGGCCTCAATCTCATGATGATCTTTTGAGTGCTACAATTACAGGCATACACTACCACATCAACAGGTTTGACCTATCTCGACTTTAAAATGGGAGCAAAAAAAGTCTGGAGTAGATAATCTCCAATTTTCTCTTTAAAGATTTATTTACTTATTTATGTTATGGCAGGCTCAGCCTATCCTGAGAGTGGGGCTGGCACAGCATGTGGTGCTGGGGATTGAACTCTGGTCCCTGCAGTTGCCTAAGCTTGCCTAAATAGACGCTTTAGACCACTGAGCTATCTCACCCACCCAATCTCCAGTTTTCTAGCACTGTAAAAACTCCCAAAAAGCCTCAAGTAGACGGGCTCAAAAGTCTACACGACCTCTTAGCAAAAGCGCTTGAGTATCTTCTCAAAGATATTTATTCTACTCATAAAATTTTCATAAATTTCATTATCTGTTTTCCGTTCCCCAACACATCAGAGGTTGTAAATAGAAGATGCCAACAACTGACAGTCAAGAGACAGCTGTCACCTCTTAAATTACAGAAGCTACAAATGACAGCCAAGAAACAGGCAAGAAAGCAGGTGCGAAAATACCTAAAAGTAGAATTTCAAAACCCCAAACACAGTATTTCAGGGAAGACAAATAACGCCCCTCACACTAAATCACTTACTTATAGCACAGTACAAATGCCATGCACAATACCCCATTCACAAGACATTAAAACAGCTCAAATACTGAAGGATAGTTCAAATGCTTTGTATATGGCCTATGCAAATATATGCCCCTCTAAACCAGTAGTTTTCATCTGGGGGCAAGCACCTTTAGCTATGTCTAGTAATTTTTATGGGTGTCACAACTGTGGCAAGTACTACTGGCATTTAGCAGTGATATGACAAGGACACTGTTGAACACCCCAAAATGCATAGGACAAACCTGCGAATGGTCTGACCCAAACTGTCAACACAACTTTGACTGAAATTCTGCCCTAACCCCAGGAGCTGAGTTGCTGGGCCTTAGCCTCAAAGACTCACTGATTATCCACCCCTTGAAATCTCCGCTATTTGAACCAGGGGGCAGAGGTTCTTTGGCTTAAATGCATGAGGTCACCAACTTTCAAATGTGGCTGATTTTGGAGATGGTGTTGGTTTGCTCCTCCAAAACACATTTTTATTTCATTTTTTTAATCTTATTTTTCTGGGCATGGTGGCACACACCTCTAAGCCCAGCACTCAGGAAGCTGAGGCAGGAGAATCACTGAGTTTAAGATCAACTTGGACTATATAGCAAGACCCTGCCTCAAAAAAAAAAAAAATCTTATTTAAAAACTAAATATGCAGGGGCCCGGCAGGATGGCTCAGTGGTCTACAGTGCCTGCTTAGGAAAGCTTAGGCGGCTGCAGGGACCGTGGTTAGATCCCCGGCACCACGTGCTGCACCAGCCCTGCCCTCAGGGCAGGCTGAGCCGCCCATAAAAATAAATAAACAAAAGTTCTGAAACAAGAAAAAAATAAAATAAAATAATTCTTTTTAAAAAACTAAGTATGCAGCCAGGCGTGGTGGCGCACGCCTGTAATCCCAGCACTCGGGAGGCTGAGGCAGGAGGATCGGCGTGAGTTCGAGACCAGCCTGGGCTACAAAAGTGAGCTCAAGGCCAGCCTGAACTGCATAGTCAGACCCTGTCTCAAAAAGACAAAAAAAAAAACCAAAAACCTAAGTATGCAAAATTAATACAAGTACGGGTTAGGAAAAGGCCTCCTTTGATCCTAGAGCTCTAGGAAACTTCTGGACAAGTGTGTGTCTCTAAGGCTGCCACTGTACACCAGACAAGCTCCAGGTACCACAGCAACACACAGCTAATGGAATATGCTGAGTTCTCTGAAAAATAAGAATTTCTGTAGGGTTTCTCATTCCTACCAAGTGTAGACACACCTAGTATCCTCCACATACCGGGCAGTGTTAGCACTAGATGCTTACCAACAAATTTTCACAACACTCCTCAAGCTTGGTGTCTAGTGGCAGACACACAATAAAAAATACACGAAACACATTATTACAGACACAATACGTAAAGTTCCAGAAAGAAAAAGCACAGAATGTCGTTAGTTGTTCCCCTTATTTCTAAGTAGTACTTGATTCTGCCCCCTAAACTGTAGGAGAAAAGTCTGGCAGTCTGTGGGATCTCAGAAAGAAACTGATGCTCACATAAAAGCGTCCGGAATATCAACGACCCGGCACAGAGAGTACAGACGCATCAGAAGAGCGCGAAGGGACAAGCCTCCGTCCTCGCTATAGAGTAACCGCCTGGCCTGGCGCCCACGCCACGTCTCTACGCAGCCGCTCGGGCTCGGGAGCTGCGCAGGCGGCTGTGAAGCCCGGAGGAGACCAGAGCTCCGCACTTCAGCCGCGACCCCGCACCGCCACTTCCTCCCGCCTCCCAACGCCCGTGGCGGTGACTCGGTGACCCCGCAACCTCTCTGCACCCCTTGGCGGGGTGCGGACGGACGGCTGCCGGGGCCTGCTCCACGTTAACTGTGGCCGACGTCACCAGGCCACCGGCAGAGGAAGGCTCGCCCACGAGGGTCGCCGGCCGGGCCTCGAGGGAGCCGCACCGCCCGTGGGGCGGGCCAAGGACCGCCTCGCACACCTCGGCGCTGTCAGGTGGCGCGGCGCAGAGACCCTGCGAAGCCCCTCAGAAGCCGGCTGGACAAGGCCCCTGCCAGTCAAGACGCGGGACCGGTACCTGAGATGGCGCGGAAGAGGCGCGCGGCGGGAAGCAGCAGGTAACACAAGCACGAAGCAATCATCGCCGCCCTCCCCGCAGCGGCGTTCCCCTCAGCGTGGCCACGCCCAAGCCACGCCCCCTCCGCCCAGGTCCCGCCCCACAGGCTCTCTGGCTACGCGGCTTCGGGCCGCCTGCTTCAACAACAACTTTATTGGTAACGCAGGACCGTGCTCGAGGGGGCGGGGGAGGAGGGCTTCAGGCAACAGCGAACCAGGTGCTCCTCTGCTTGTGAAGTGCAAGGGTTTAAAACTTAATACCTCGCAACAGGCGCATAGTGCCACTCTGAGGCACAGTTTTATTCCCACTCATGCTGCTACCTGGGTGTCTGCCTCCTGGCTGCCATATGCCATTCACTTTCCTCCTTGGTAATATAAAGATCTGGGCTTTCTCTAAGGTTCCTCTTAAACCTAAGTTCTAAACTAGGCTCTTAGCCCAGGGAGGAGAGGGAGCAGAGGGAGCTAACTCTTCCCTATTTCCTCTTCCTGCCATCATTGTCTCCCCTCCCCCCAGATTCTAAGTCATAAATTCAGTTCTCCCTTGCTTAGGCACAAAGTTTTGTCTCCATTGCTTGTTACAAATGAGTCCTTTTGCCAGGCGTGGTGGCACACACCTGTAGTCCCAGCACTTGGGAGGCTGAGGCAAGAGGACTGGTGCAAGTTCGAGACCAGCCTGGGCTACAAAAGTGAGCTCAAGGCCAGCCTGAACTGAACTGCACAGCGAGACCCTGTCTCAGAAAAAAAAAAAAAAAAAAAAAAAAAAGTCTTTTTTTCCCTTGTAGATGGACAAAAGGGCATCTAATGAGAAAGGGTGAGTGGAAGGAGAGAGCGAGAAAGGGACTCATTCCAAAAGGCACAGGAGCATATCTAACTGGTGGTTTGCCTGCTTTGAGGTATCTGTCTACTGCCTAACACAGAGCCAGGCCTGCTGTGAGGATCAGTGATTGAACCAAGTGTACATCACTGTTATGGTTTGTGTATAGGTGTCCCTTGAAAGCCTCATGCAGTTATGAGATGGCTTCTGGAATTTGTAATCAATTATTGTGAGAAGGGGTGCTGCACCTCCCCTGGGGCAGGTGATTTGCATTTCAATGTAAGGGAGGAAGAGAAGTTAGCTGCTAACTATCCCTGCATTCTTGCTCTTGCTCACTGCCATGAAAGATTGTTTTCTGCCATATGCCTCTCTGCCTTGGAGCCAGCTAAATATGGACTGAAACTTCCAGTAACTGTGAGCTAAATAAATCCTTCCTTCATTTTGGATGTCAGGTATTTGTCCTAGCAATCAGAACAGTAACCACTCACAGAATGGCAATCAATTGTTCTTGCCTGGATTTTGTGCTACTCAAAGACCTCTTTGAGCATCTCCTTTCCAGTTCCCACCCTCGGTCTTCTGCCCCAACCATGCCATAAAGAAGAAAGGATTACAAAATATACCCACTTTCAGTGTGATTTCCAGTTTCTGGCTGTAGCTTTGGTCGGTCAGGGTAGCCTTCTGGGGAGTCACCAGATCCTGGACCTGCTGGATGCATCGTAACACGGAAGGGCTGAAAAGAGAAGGGCAAGAGTCAGTACTGTGACATTTTACTCCTAGAGGTGGCAGAGTCCACCTCCAGCAGCAGCCCCCATCCCACAGCCTGAGATGAAGCAGAGGTTCCGAAATCTGAAGGCTGGGCAACCATTTGAAACCAACCCACAATCAGCTCTACCTAGAATGCACAGAGTCAGGCCCACTCCTTCCATGTGGCTTCTCTAAACACTCCTTGTACACTCCTTGCATTTAGCATCCAGAAGCCCGCACTCCAAATGAAATATTACACGAAGGTACCTACGTGGAGTCTATATCATTTTGTGCAGTAACAGTTTTTCTACTTGGAAAATGCTTTCAGAGTACAAACTTCTAGGTGATCTTTGCAGATGTGCTCACACCGATCTGGGATGAGGCTATCAAACCCCCACCAAGTTATCCTGTTGTACAGTTCAGATGCTTCTGCCACAGGATCCAGCCTCAGCTGGGCTGGTTACTCAGAGCACAGGGGTGAGCGTAGTGTGGCAAGCCAGCTGCTGCCATGGTCCTTCCACGGCTTTTCCTGAGGTCAGCCAAGCAAGGCATCCCTGTGTTTGTTTCCTGGCCCATAATCAGCTATGTTGGAAAGTGCAGGGCCTTAGTGGATCACAAGCTATTAACTTAGACCACCTTGAGTTCAGATCCCAGCTCTGCCACTTGCCACCCCCAAAACCTTTCAGGTTACCTAACCTCTTAGAGCCTCACTTTCCTAACCATGCCTGGCTAAGGGAAACTCTCACTTGTTTGCTGTTATATGTTTTGAACTTGGGCACAAAGCAGCTTGGGCCTCTGTGAATGCAGGGCCTTCTTCCACAATCCCTGGCTAGAGTAAGGCTCCCAACCTCCGGGCTGCAACCCAGCATTGCTAAACAGGCCAGTCACTAACAAATCTGAGGCTGTATAGCCTCAGGCCTCCCCAGTGAAAGGAAAACTACAAGTACCATCTGTACTATTTCTAGCCTCATCCTGTTAGAAGTAATCTAAGAGATAAGCTCCTCAGCTCATCCCAACCTGCAGTGGTAAACTTTCGCTAGGAGCATGGCTTCGAGACACAGAGCCTGTCTCAGGAATAGTCAACAATACTTGGGAGGATTTAAAACGGTTTTTCTAAAGGCACATTTCCTGTACACCGGCCTTAAAGGCTCAAATGTGTGTGTGTGTGTGTGTGTGTGTGTGTGTGTGTGTGCATGTGTGTGTGTGACCAGGGTTTGAACTCACAACCTTACACTTGCCAGGCAGGCACTTGTGCCATACAGCTATCTGCCCAACCCTATGAGGCTCAAATTTTATGACTATAGTATATATGGGGGATAATAGGCTAGCTGCCTTTATGAACTTGGTTGCATCTATTTACAGGGGGTGACATAAGGACTCCTTCAGGCTGCTAACCAAGGCCTGGACCAATGCTATCCAAAAGAAGAGCAATGGGAACTGCATGGGTAATTTCAGATTTTATAGTAGGGTCAAGGGATGTGTCTCAGTAATTAAACACCTGCCTAGCTGGGCGTGGTGGCACACACCTGTAATCCCAGCACTCGGGAGGGCTGAGGCAGGAGGATTGGTGGAGTTTGAGACCATCCTGGGCTACAAAAGTGAGCTCAAGGCCAGCTTCAACTGCATAGCGAGACCCTGTCTCAAAAAGACAAAAAAAAAAAAAAAAAAAAAAAAAAAAAAAAAAAACCATCTGCCTAGCCACCCCCACAAAAAGCATATATATATATATATATATATGTGTGTGTGTATATAATATTCATAAGTAAATAATGTAAAATTAATTTTAATAATGTTTCATTTAATTCATTTCACCCTACAGACTCCCAAAATAGCTTTTTTTTTTTCTTGTTTCAGAACTTTGTTTGTTTATTTATATTTTTATGGCCGGCTCAGCCTGCCCTCAGGGCAGGGCTGGCACAGCATGTGGTGCTGGGGATCGAACTGCGGTCCCTGCAGCTGCCCAAGCTTTCCTAAGCAGGTGCTTTAGACCACTGAGCCATCCTGCCGAGCCCCTCAAAATAGCTTTTTAACATGTAATCAAGCCAGGCTATTGGCACATGCCTATAATCCTAACACATGGGAGGCAGAACAGGAGGATGACCTTCAGTTCCAGACCAGCCTGGGCTACATAGTGGTTCAAGACCAGCCTGAACTACCTACCAAATCACTATCTCAACAAAATAAAACAAAAATGTAATCAGTATCTTAAAGTGATATATAATTTAGTTCTTTTTAGACTTGATCTTTGAAATCCTGTGTAGGTTTTGCATGAACATCACATCTCAATTTGGATGGACTACATTTCAAGTACTGAATACTGCAAGTGGCTTATCATAAGCAACTTCCGTTCTAAACCAGTACATGTCTAGAGAACTCATTCCATTCAGTAAGACAGGCTGAAAAGAAGCGCCCATCTGCAACTCTCGTAACTGAGCCACCTCACCCCCACTTCTAGAAACTTGGCTCCTCTGAGCCTCGTGTTTTCTTCGGAGTCTCAGATGTTCCCAGATCGTGCCGATTAGTCTGAGTCATTGCGTTCATTCATGCACTGTTTCTAGTATCTGCTACTTTACCAAGTAGTCATCACCACCCAGCCTGGCCTCGCTGTCATCCTGACCTTGACTAGTGGCTCTACTCCCTCTCTACTTGCTTTCGCCCATTTTAGAGAAGGAACAGGACCTCCAAATGGAAACTCCACACTCTGTGGACCAGCACCCATAGCTCCCTCTGCCCTTTGCCTCCCAGGCAGTGGCCAATCCTCCCACCATGCTCAGAATCCCACCTCTCCCTCCTGAGTGCAGTCCCTCCACTTGCCCTCTTGCACTACTCCTTCCCACCCACCGTGGAAGCTGCTCGGTCTGTCCTATATCCCACAACCCTCTCCTGGCTCCAGAGCCCTCTGGCTAGCCTCTGTCCTCCACAGCCATCTGGAGAGAGCTGTCTGCACCTGCGTCCAGGCTCCTCGCCCCTCTTTCACTCTCATTCCCTTGGTTTCTGTGACAGCCTCATCTCCCTTCTCCCGTCTCATGCATGTTCTGTTCTGATGTCCTTCGCTTTGTTCCTTTGGTGGCTCTCCTTCTGTGGAGGGTGCTCTTTGGTCCCTTCACCACTGAAATGACTTAAAATACCATCCATACACTAAAAACTCTCAGACTTTCATTTTTAAACCCAAATCCTTTTCCTGGGCCACAAGATGTGCCTCTTGACCTAGCCTCACCAACCCTGAAATGCATTATTTGCATGCAAACCTTTCTAAGCTGGAGCAGCTATTGCCCTGAGGGAGGAATAACATTGAGGAACACAATACAAAATGTAACCAAGGGGCTGGGGAAATAGCTCAGTGGCACAAGTGCCTGCCTGGCAAGTACAAGGTCATGAGTTCAAACCCTGGTCCCACAAAAAGAAGAAAAAAAAAAAATCTAACCAGTACACTGAAAAATGCCAAAGCCATTGAAAGAACAAGGAAGGAAGACTGAGAAGTGTCCCTGACTGGGGGAGACTAACAGAGTAGCAGTGAACAATGCAGTGGGATCCTGGAAAATAAAATAGACTTTAATGAGGAAATTGGTAAAATACATCCCTGGTCCCTCCTTTTTCTTTTATTTAGACAAAGTCTTGCTATATAGTTCAGCTTGGCCTTGAACTCAGTGTGTAGCCCAGGCTGGCCTGGAACTCAAGGTCATTCTCCTGCCTCAGCCTACCACATTCACTTCTCAGCCACCACATTCACTTCTCCTTTTCCCTCCTAATGATATGCTCATACACTCTGCACCAACCTCTATGACTCACATCAAGCCTTCTTTGTATTAACTCCTTGGAACCACAAGGAACGGAGACACCAGAACAGTGCTGTCATGCCGAATTAAGGTGACTAACATCATCAGTATGAACAAGAAGTGTTAAAATTATTTGCCCAGGACCTCCCTCTGTGGTCACCCTGTCAGTATCTACCATGTCTTGTATCTCACTGCCTTTGAAAGGTCTAAGTCTGAGGGCTGGGGAGATAGCTCCATGGTCAAGTGCCTGCCTGGCAAGTACAAGGTCTTAAGTTCGAGCCCTGGTCCCAAAAAGAAAGAAAGAAAGAGAAATATTGAGCCTGGCAGGATGGCTCAGTGTTCTAAAGTGCCTGCTTAGGAAAGCTTAGGCAGCTTCAGGGACCATGGTTGGATCCCCGGCACCACATACTGCGCCAGCCCTGCCCTCAGGGCAGGCTGAGCCCACCATAAAAAATAAATAAACAAAAAAAAAGTTCAAAAAAAAGAAAGGTCTAAGTCTGCATCATGCCTCATCCATCCTTGTGCTATAGTCACGCCTATCCTAGTGACTCAAAGAACAGTAAGCACCCAGTAGTGTTTTTAGAGTGAATGACTGAAGGAATGAATAACATCTTGGATGTACATCTTTCTTTTGATCTTTCATTTTATGTTTTTCCTACACAAATTTTTAAATCTTCATCATTCTTCTGATGAACAAGAAGAGATTTTCACATCCCCAAGCCCTTCAGTCACTGACCTGACCACCGATGTGCTGAAAGCTTATTAAGAAGGAACAAACACACCTCTGGATTCTCTTGACAGCACACTGCCCCTGAACTTCAACTCCACCACATGTGAGAATAGCCAAGTGTAGGAGCGACCGCTGAGGAGTTTCAATTTAGGCAGCCCAGGAGTTTGGAATGAGCAGTGCTTTGGCTGCTAAAACTGTAGCGATAGAACATATGTTTGTCGTGCTTTCCTTTTTGATCGTTGGCTCCAAGGTCAAGAATGCTCTCTCAAGGGGAAAAGGAAAAAGAAAAAACTGGGTAGAAGAAAACTGACTTCACCCATCACTGAAATACTTGGTACCTGAACCACAACCACCCTGAGAGATGAACATGGCGGTAGCTCTTCACAGTCACTGATTAAGGGGCTTGACTTTGGCCCTCACGCAGAGAGAAATATTCTCTTACTGAGATGTCCCAAAGCAGTGCCCAGACACTCACGACCTAGCCTGGGCTTGGCCCCAGCACTCGTGAGAAAAGATGACTGGCCACTAGAGGCACCAAGAGGGCGGGAGGCCCACTGTTGCCAGGTTCACCCACGTGAATCACAATCACAGCATGAGGTCACGGAATGTTGAAACTGAAATCAAGTAGCTCCTAAGTCACAAAGTCAGGGGTGGGCATCCTTCTGACAGGAATAGAGCTGCCCCACTCTCCCCAGTGAGCTGGGGAATAGCTCCTTCTCCCCGACAGAATTGGGGTTAAGCCCATGCATGTCCCATACCTGCCAATGCCCTCTCTCATGGAGATAAAGGGGGGATCCCAGTGCCTGGGATCTGGCTCTTCCAGGCCAGGACACACAGCTTGAGACAGGTTTCTTAGGGAAGCAGCTGAGTGGTGTGACAAGAAGCAGTCCCAGCCCTGACGAGAGCCCTGGCAACATGGATGATGACGAGCCTCCAGAGGATAAGCCAACAGGTGAACAAGACATCCCATCTCACACTCCTGGGTCCTCCCAAGCTGTGCTATGGCACACCCATTGACCATGTGGGCCCCAAAGCCTCTTCCCTCTCTATCATGTTCCCTCCTCTAGAACAGGGAGGATGTGTCACATTGACTTAGGTTCAGGGCTGGACAGTGAGACCATTCAGTGGGGTACCATGCTACAGTTGCTCATCACCTCTATGTTGTCAGCAGGAATGTAAGTTAGCATCAGTACTACAGAAACCAGCCTGGAGATTCCTTGAAAAATGAAAGGAATTGTTTGACTCAGCTATTCCCCTTATATCTTCCCCAAAGAGTTAAAATCTGCATATCACAGTGATACATGCACACGCACGTCTGCAGCAGCGCAACCCCTAAGAGCTAAACCTCAGAAGCAGCCTATTTGCCTGTCCACCATCTGGTGAATGGATAAAGAAAATGTGTTGTGCGCCAAGTCATTTATTGGACAATGGACACATCTTGGGCTACCTAGTAGTTCAAAATGGACACATCTTGGGCTCCCTAGTAGTTCAAGGTTAGCCTGCCCTACAAAGCCAGACCATCTCAAAAAAGCAAAGAAAACAAAAAGAATTAAAATATGTTATGTACATGTCTTAACTTCCTGCAATAAATTTAATCATTATATATTGCAAGATACATGCTAATAAATTTTTTTTTT